>NC_069477.1:27788358-27825537 GCF_026875155.1 Cherax quadricarinatus | reverse complement strand
GCTTTTCGCCACACAGTGACTCCAGGCTGAGGAACTGATTACCTCAGTCTCCTTCTGATCTTCACAATTCTTCTTTTTATTGGACTGCTGAAGTCACTGTGTGGCGAAACGTTTCCACAGTAAAGATATCCAAGTGTTGCACATGTGTCTAAGCAACTCGCAGATTAAGTTGAAGACAAACATTGGGATGCATCAGACCTTAGATAATAAATTTCGATGCAATGGTTTCAAGTTGGAAAATTCAGATTCAGGAAGGATATAGGAAAGCACTGGTTTGGTAATAGAGTTGTGGATGAGTGGAACAAACTCCCGAGTACAGTTATTCAGGCTAAAACGTTCTGTAGTTTTAAAAATAGGTTAAATAAATACATGAGTGGGTGTGGGTGGGTGTGAGTTGGACCTGACTAGCTTGTGCTGCTGGGTCTGGTGCCGTGCTCCTTCCTTGAGTGGAGGTGACCAGACTGGGTGGGTCATTGGGCTAATCCGGGGGGATGGGGGGACATGGACCTGCTCCGCATGGGTCAGTAGGCCTGTTGCAGTGTTGCTTCTTTCTTATGTTCTTATTAGCCAATACCACAATGCTGGGAGATACAAGAGACTTACTGCCGAAACCAGTTTTAAGTGTTAAAAGTCATTTTTTATGAGTTTTGCGCACCTCTTAAATCTTAAACGATTCGTATTTTCCCCCACATAATGTTTTCTGTGGTTTAGGTTAGGTTCGGTTAAGAAAGCTACATAAACCCAAAAATAATCCTTAATTAACCACATATAAGCAAACTAATAAAACACTTTTGATGTGATAATGGACTGATTTATCTAACATGTTAAAAGAACTCGGTTGCATAACAAACTTTCATAGCAATAAGGTTTCACTCTTTATAGAGCTTTGCCAAGTCATGAATTGATAAAGCTCTACACAGAGCGAGATGTCAGGGTAATAAACGCTTGGTCTGCAACTTGTGTTTTTTCCTCACGATTATGAGAGACGACTTAATCACAGTATTCCACCGTATAAGAATCCCATGAGTGTAATCCGATGACTCTCCGGGTAGACAATCCTAGTCTCCGAACCTATCTACTGGCCTAACTCTCCTTTGTTTTAACCATCCTACTGTTAGTCCCTTTCACTTGTTGGCACTATTCACGTTGTTTATAACTATCACATTGACTTAAAAACACCAAACATCACCCCCATCACTGCCCGAACCTCCTACTGCCTGAACCATCCTACTATCTGAACCATCCTACTGCCTGGACATCCTACTGCCGAACCATCTACTGTCGAACCATTCGCTGCACTGAAACCATTCCTACTGTCTGAACCATCCTACTGCCTGAACCATCCTTGGCCGAACATCCTACTACTGAACATCCTACTGATCGGCACAGTTCTACTGCCTGAACCATCCTTACTGTCTGAAACCATCCTACTATCTGAAACATTCCTACTGCCCGAACCATCCTACTGCCTGAACCATCCTACTATCTGAACCATCCTACTGCCAGGACATCCCTACTGGCCGAACCATCCTACTGTCGGAAACCACTACTGCCTGAACCATCCTACTGGCCCGAACCATCCTACTGCCTGAACATCCTACTGTCGGAACCATTTACTGACTGAACAATCACTGCTGAACCATCCTACTGCCTGAACCATCCTATGGCGAACCATCTACTGCCTGAACCATCCTACTGTCGGAACCATTCTACTGCCTGAACCATCTACTGTCTGAACCATCCTATGCCTGGATCACCATCTACTGGCCGAACCATCCTACTGCCTGAACCATCCTACTGTCGAACCATTCTACTGCCTGCACCATTCCTATGTCTGAACATCCTACTATCTGAACCATCCTACTGTCCCGAACCCTCCTACTGCTCTGAACCAGTCCTACTATCGAAACCATCTACTGCCTGGACCATCTATGGCCGCAACCATCCTACTGTCGGAACCATTCTACTGCCTGAAGCATCCTACTGTCTGAACCATCTACTGCCTGAACTATCCTTCTGGCGAACCATCCTGCTGTCTGAACCATTACTGTCTGACCATCTACTGCCTGAACCTTCCTGCTGTCCTGAACCATCCTGTGTTGAGACTATCCTACTGCCTGAATCATCCTACTGCAGGTGGTGCGATCCCATTCCACAGGCAAGGTGGTGCGATCCCCATTCTCAGAGCAGGTGTGCGATCACCATTCCACAGAGCAGGGGGTGCGGATCACCATTCCACAGAGCAGGGGTGCGATCCCAATTCACAGAGCAGGTGGTGCGATCCCCATTCCACGAGCAGGTGGACGCGATAACCATTCCACAGAGCAGGGGTGCGATCTCCATTCCACAGAGCAGGGATGCGATCACCATTTCATGGAAGCAGGTGAGAGCGATCCTCCCCCGCTTCACAGGCAGGGGTGCGATCCTCATTCACAAGGAGCAGGGGGTTGTGATACCATATCACGGAGCAGTGGAGCGATCCAGTCCACAGAGCAGAGGGTGAGATAATCTCAATTTTCATGGAGAGGTGGAGCGATCCCAGTCCACGGAGCAGGTGGAGCGGATCACCATTTCAGATGAGCAGGTGGAGCGATCCCCAATTCCACGGAGCAGTGGTGCGATCCCCATTCCACAGAAGCAAGTGAGCGTTCCCCCATTCCACAGATCAGGTGGTGCGATCCCAGGCCACCAGAGCAGGTGGAGCGATTCCATTCCACAGAGCGTAGATAGATTCCCATTCCACAGAGCTGGGGTGCCGTTCCCCATTATGGTGCAGGTTGAGTGATCCCATTCCGGGATTCAGGCTGTGCGAACCCCATTCATAGAGCAGGTGGAGCGAGTCATTCCAAAGTCAGGGGGTGCGATCCCCCATTCAACAGAGCAGGTGGAGCGATCCCATTATTTTTTTTTTTCTTCTATCAACACAATTTAGGAGCAGGAGGAGCAGTTCCCTTTCCACGGAGCAGGTTGAGCGATTCCCATTCCACGGTGCAGGTGGAGCGATCCCCATTAACAGATCAGGTGGTGCGATCCCCAGTCCACAGTGCTGGTGGAGCGATTCCAATTCACGTGCGAGGTGGAAGTGATCCCACTCCACAGATCAGGTGGTGCGATCCCTAGTCCACAGAGCAAGGTGGAGCGATTCCCATTCAAGAGCAGGTGGTGTAACCCCAAATTTTCATGGAACAGGTGAGTGATCCAATTCCACGGAGCAGGTGGTGCGATCCCCAATCCACAAAGCATGTGAGGGTATTCCCATTCCACAGATCAGTGGTGCGATCCCAGTCCCAGAGCAGGTGAGCGATTCCATTCACTCTAGCAGCAAGAAGGCGCATTCCCATTTCCACAGCGCAGGTGGTGCGATCCCCATTTCATGGAGCAGGTGGATTGATCCCCATTCACGGAGCAGGTGGTGACGATCCCATTCCACATGAGCAGGTGGAGCGATCCCCATTCAGAGATCAGGTGGTGCGATCCCCAGTCACAGAGCAGGTGAAGCGATTCCCATTCCTGGAGCAGTGGAGCGATGCCCACTCCATAGATTCGGAGGTGCGCTCCCCAGTCCACAGAGCAGGTGGTGCCTAACCCCATTTCATGGAGCAGGTGGAGTGATCCCCATTCACGGAGCAGTGGTTGCCGATCCAGTCCACAGAGCAGGTGGAGCGATTCCCATTCCACAGAGAGGTGGAGCGATCCCCATTCTACGGAGAGTTGGTTCGATCCAATTCCAAGAGCAGCGGGCCCCGCGTGGTGGAATCCCCCATTTCTAGGAAGCAGGGTGGATGCGCATCCCATTCCCAGAGCCAGGTGGAGCTATCCCATTCCACAGAGCAGGTGAGCAACCCATTCTACGAGCAGGTGGAGCAATCCCCATTCCACAGAGCAGGTGGAGCTTATCCCATTCCACAGAGCTGGTGGACGTATCCCATTCCACATAGAAAGTGAGCGATCACCCATGCCCACGAGAGTGGTGCAATCCCATTACGGACAGGTTGAACTATCCCCATTCCACGGAGCATGTGGAGCAATAACCATTCACAGAGCAGGTTTCTCTATCATTCCTTAGAGGTTTCCGGTTTCAGAAACATACAAGGTGCCCCCACCCATCGAAATTTATATACTGGGCATTTTCCCCACTATCGTCACTGATCTCCAAATTAAACCACTTTTACTCAATATATTGAATATAATATTTCATTTACTCTTGTTGGGATACAATTTAACATTCCGCTTATAAGCCTCTGTAAGCTAAGTACACTTGCGGTAACAACCGCTGCGCGGTTCACATGCGTCCGTTGAATTGCGTCGTAGTGACCGCTGAGTAGCAGCCTTATTATCTCCAGATTGTTGCTTCATCATGTATATTACACACATACGTAATTTAAAAAATACGAATGCGTGGGAACAGCCATACCCCTTTAGCCGCAAGTGCACATGGCATGCGTGGCTCTCGTGGAGCAGCGAGACATGCAATATCACGTATTACGCCGCCAATCGTTACACTCCCGCCCGGGTTATTAAGCTTTCGCAAGGAATTGTTTGCCTCGGATCTCTCTTGATTTATACAAACTGTTTGATTGTTGTCGTGATGTTGATTGCGGCACGGTGGCGGGAATTGTGATGCTTATCGGTTACCACGCGAGAAGAGGAATGGCTGAGGAGAGATCAAGGTTCTCGAGACCTAGACTTGGGGGAGAGAGAGAGAGAGAGGAGAGAAGGAGGCTTGGAGTGATTAAAACTATAAACACAGCAAAATGCTTCAATTAACTAATCTACATAATCATGGTTCAACAACTAAATACATATATTTGGTATTTAATAAGTACGTACACACTCTTGTTTAATGTAGGACAAACTTTCTTAGACGTCATCTTACGAAAGAGACACATTAAATGCTTTGGTTATTTTGGTTAAAGTATTGTTTATTATGAATAATATGCTTAATAGAGAATGTTTGTTTCCCCTCACTAAGACTCCTCTCAATAATCAGGTTTGATGTCTGCTTCAATAAGCGTTTGAAGCGTTTCTTGAAGAAAAGAGAAATTAACCATTTGTCTTGTAGATTGAGCTCCCTCTTCCATGAGTGAATGGACTTGATTAACACTCATCTCTCTCTCATTATCTCTCCTTTTGTACTGTATAATCACTTTTTCTTATCCTCTCTTTTACAACATTTACTCCCTCGCTATATCACGTCTGCAAAAATTTTAAATATGCAGCTTTTCCTCCCTTGCCACTATCTTTACATCATATTCATTATCGCTTCTCTTCCCTCTGCCCCACTCTCTTATACAAACAAATTTTTTGCAAAATAGTGATTAATTGGTAATGACCTCAACACCAGAGACTCCACCTCCTCATTGCGACCCTTAATAAGGCACAAACTGGACTGCTATATATCGTACCTCAGGTTTCTTGTCACATGCTCTTTTCTCCTTGATATGCACCTATATTTACATGAGCTCCATCGACATAAATGCCTATTCTCAAATAATACTGAATACTATAGTTTCAATTCTTGTACGGTTCTTATTATTTACCAGTACACAAAGTAACAGGTGTAATCTCTCCGATGTAAGTCAAGGTCTACTACCAATAATGCCTATATGTTCATTTTTTTTTCCTTAGAACAAATGTAAGCTAAATCCTTAGGTAAAAGGACCAACGTGCAACTAATGTGTCATTTTATTGGGCAACGTTTCACTCTCCAGAGCTTTGTCAGCCGTTCCTTTTCGCTCCTGAGAGCCGAAACTCTGCAACAATAAAATATCCCATTAGTTACACTTGTGTCCTTTTACTTACATACTGGTCAGCATTTCTAGCAAATGCATTTTACGGATGGTCAAGCATTGTTTCATGCGTCATTTTGTGGGTATCAAATTAAATTTGTTATTCCGAAAACATTTCCACTGGAAATTTACATATTTGCAGAGGGTGATATTTTTCCTGTAATGTAGCGTCTCCATAGCTTTTAAATTCTTACAAGCTAGAGATACTTAAAACGCTAAGATTAAATAACGAGTAAGTATTTGGACAAATATAACACACTCATTCACGCAATGTATCCTAATACAATACACAAGAGAGGCAGAGATCTGTGTTAAGTCATCTACACGACCTCTCTCAAGAAATTCTGGCCAGGCTGATGAATATATTTCATGAAGGATACAAAATGTTTGCCATCCTTTAGATTCATTGCAGCATCTTATCTCATGAATTAGACTACCAAACGAGAGGTTTCCAGTGACCATCTATCACCAGCTAAACAATGTTTGACTGGACATGCAGAGTCTGCCCCCACCACCACTCCTCCACCTCCCTGCTTTTCATCCACACGTGGTGAAAATGCAGTATAATGCATCATTTATTAACGAATATTGAGTATTGAAAAGTTCACATCACGTAATTCTCTTTCATCGTCTCGGTATTTAATAATGTTCCCTCTTATTCCATATTTCATGCGCCCCCCAAGACATGTGTAACATTCCTCCGGAATTTATAGTTCATGTGTGGACGACTCAAGCAAATACGTAAAAAAAAAATTAGCGAAAACTTCTTAAGTGACTAACAGAGAAAACCGAGTGGGACAATCGTTTTATATTACTGTACTGCACCAATGATTAAATATCATTTGACAACAGTGTCATAAATATTCCAACTGTCACTATTAATCAGGTCATTACTGTCACATGTTCCTCATGACACTGTCACTAATTTCACTCATTTCCTCAAATAGTCGAAATGGTTATTGCTATATCACCCTTACCTACCAGATCGATGTCGCTGAAAACAGGAGAGACCACATTGGAGAGCTGTCGGACTGTACTCGTAGTTCGTGCTCCTGGGAATTATCCCCATGATTAGGTCGTTAAACTATTGAAGTACCACTTCCACATCTGCTGTGGTTAGTGGTAGTTTCTTAGATATACCCGAGATCTTTCATTTTTCTTAATGACTTTAGCTGGGATTCTGCACTGCATTAGCAGCTAAGAGAGCCGTCATCTAAGATAAGATGACACGCTCACTGGACGGGAGCCGTATCGATACTTACCTAAGCTAATTTACAAAGGAGAAGGGCAACAGGGTTACTCTGCTTCAGATCTTCACATGAATTAATGACATGTTCACCAGGATATTTTTGACATACCTCTATAATGTGCACTGGATAAAAGAATAGATGGGAAGAGGAATGTTGATGAACGGTCGTGAGAAAAAGTATCCCTTCTGTCTTGGCTAAAGGATTGTAAAATTCAGTTTAATCAGGACATTTCGACTTGTTATATTAGCCATATTGCTCGTGTAGAATCAAATGTAGCGCTCGCTGTCTTGTAATTCCAAACAAGAGAACTGGTTTCATCACTGTGCTGCATCCTGAATGTACGAACTGCGTCTCAGCAGCAAAACGTCAACAAGTCAGTGGAGGTTGGTTGATCTGAGCAAGAGTTTCTAGGAAAGGGCGAGAGACTGGGGAGAGGATTTGAGGGGATCTCTAACGATGAGCTGGGGAATAAGCAATGCTTCCCAACAGCAACGAGAAATGGAGGGAAGGCACAAAGTGTCTCCTCACCACTTACGGATAAACTTTGGGGTTGTAAGGGAATCTTTGGGAAGTGTAACTGGGATTTTATGCGAGATTGATAATAGGCATTTCCCTCTCCTGAGTGCTTGGAGTTCCACTTGCTATTATAAGTTTAGCCGTTCACAATAATATAATAATAATAATAATAATAATAATAATAATAATAAATATAATAATATTACCCCCTTCCCAAATGCCCCCATTCTTTCTCTACTGATATAGCAATAGACTAAGGATTGAAGACATATCTCCCCCCACCCCAACAACCAGCTGCAAATACACTTTAAAGGATTTTACCCATTTAAAAAATAAATTGTCCATAATGCACAAAGTTTGAGATCTAATAATGCTTCCAGATGAATTTATGCGATGTGTTCTCAGCAGATTTCCCAAGAGCTACAAATCACTGCAAAGTTTACAGCTGAGGTGACGAGACCAGAATGTTAGGATCCGAGTCACGAGACCCAGAAGTTGGACTCCGAGTCCTAACTTTTACACTACGTGACATGGTCCAGTGAAATGCAGCAATGTGTATTGACCTGCGATTGTTTTGTGTGATGAAGGATGTAGGGTGGTTCTCCTATTGGTGGTCGGTTCTAGTGTGTGGCAGTGGGCGCTATTGTGTTTGTTGCAAATTTGAGGTGGTAATGTTGTGGTGTTTATTGTTGTGGTGAGACATGTGATGTTGCTCATTGTGGAAGAGCTTAATTGTGGTTAGTCCTTTGTTCACTCAGAAAAATTTTATTAGCATGCTCCTCGTTTAATATACACAGTGTGGTGGTGTCTAAATCGCATCCAGAGAAAAATGGTTTCGTGAACCAGCACCAACCACTGCACAATTCCATTATTTTGTTCATACCTTAACGCAATCTCTGAAAGGAAATTAGCGTTCATGTTATTGAGTGTTTTGACCATAGGCGGAAAAATCTTTAGATGGGTCATGTAACTCAGAAATAGAATACTGTATTTGATATTTTTAGATGACAGTTATATATTTACGAAAAAAAGTAAACATAAGTGACCAATTTTGTATGATTAATGTGTAAATTTGCACTCAATTACTATGTATGCGTTATAAAGTTGGAAAGATGTGGACTGCTTTGTGACGTTACTGACGCTAAATCCTGTGGCGAACTGTCAGAAAAATAAAGTACGTAATCATTGTGTCGGTTAGCGAGGTATGTGGGTGATTGTTCACTTTTTTTTACAACCTTGAACACATAATTAAGCCTTTGATCTTTAGGATAATAAAAACGTAATTGAAAATATATACAAAAGCTGACAATATGTTAAAAATTTAAAGTAAATTATTTCCACGCAGCGATATTACACGCTGGCGTTATGAGATATTAAAAAAAAATATTGGAATTTTTTTTACGAACTAAACTACATGATTTATCAAAAAAATAACAGTAAAAATTTGCTTAGTCATGCCCAGTATCTAATTATCTTTGCTATTATTAGGAGGGATAACCATAATCTAAACCCAACTGTCGTGTAAAGCACCCTTCTGCAGACAGTGATGGAGTGAATGA
Source organism: Cherax quadricarinatus (assembly GCF_026875155.1). NCBI lineage: Eukaryota > Metazoa > Arthropoda > Malacostraca > Decapoda > Parastacidae > Cherax > Cherax quadricarinatus. Next base: position 27,816,423 of record NC_069477.1, on the reverse strand, counting down.
TGGTGAAAGTTTTTCTTTTTCGGGCCACCCTGCCTTGGTGGGAATCGGCCAGTGTGATAATAAAATAAAAAAAAAATACACTTTATAAAACAAATTAGGGCAAAACTAGTTTATTACAAAAAGGATTTTTACAGAAATGGCTCCAGTAAGTGTCTGTCTCACCTTTTCCCCCCCTCCAAAATTGGCGACTAAATTTGCTGTCTTCCACACCTCAGGCAGTTGCCCTGTTTCGATACATTTATCGAGATTGTTGTAGTGGCACACACAGTTCCTCTGCTCCTACTCTTTTACCAGGTCTCATGGAGAGAAATGAATTGCTGTAGTCACAAAGGGGGAAAATCAAACTCGAGAAAAAGGGGAATTTGTCCAGCGTGTTCCACAAGGAAAATGTGCATCTAGTTCTTCAAGAGCTGGGTTCCACGCTCATCGTCGATACACGAACTAGAGGGGCGGACTGCAAACTGTCCCGTTCCAGTATCTCAAAGTTACCATCCATAGTAGGGTTTTCCACCTGCATTATAGCTAGGTTAGTTAACGAGGGCTTGAGAGATTCGTAATCACGTTTAAAATATTGCTGTTGTGTGTGTGTGTGTGTGTGTGTGTGTGTGTTGTGTGTGGTGTGTGTGTGTGTAACCAATAACGCGAAAAGCGACACAAAGTACTACTAAGTCTCCCCTCCCCCCCGCCCCCCCCCCCCCCCCGACCCCCCCCTCCCCGGCCAAAAAATCACCGAAAATATCTTCTATGTTGCGGGTTATTTGACGCATATATGTATGAATGGTACGTATAATTCTTAAAAGTATACTTGTATGTATGAATATTTGGAGCTTCTGTTTACATAAGAACATGCGTACATATATGTGGCTATCACCCCAAGAACCAAGATAAATGTTCATTATGATGAATGAAACATACAGAAACAACATTATGTTCTTTATGATAAAACGAATGAATACGTACAGAAACAACGTTTGTGTTCACTATGTGAGTTTGAACGCAACCAATAACAACACTTATGTTCACCTTTACAATAATAGTCAGTGTTGATCATGAACACTGAGATGAACAACACTGATGTTTCCCTTTACATTAATAGTCAGTGTTGACACTGCTTACTGTGTCAGTGTTAACACTGCTTACTGTGTCAGTGTTGACACTGCTTACAGTGTCAGTGTTGACACTGCTTACAGTGTCAGTGTTGTCACATGCCTTACAGTGTCCAGTGTTGACCCCTAGTTACTGTGTCACTGTGAAACTGCTTCAGTGTCTGTGTTGGACACTGCTTACGTGTCAGTGTTGACACTGCTTACAGGTCAGTGGTTGACACTGCTTAAGTGTCAGTGTTGACACTGCCTTACAGTGTCAGAATGTTGTCACTGCTTACAGTGTCTGTAATGTTCGACATGCTTACAGTGTCAGTGTTGACACTGCTTACAGTGTCAGTGTTGACACTGCTTACAGTGTCAGTGTTGACACTGCTTACAGTGTCAGTGTTGACACTGCTTACAGTGTCAGTGTTGACACTGCTTACAGTGTCAGTGTTGACACTGCTTCAGTGTCAGTGTTGACACTGCTACAGGTCACTGTTGCACTTGCTTACAGTGTCACTGTTGACACCCCAAGCTTACTGTTTAATATTTATCAGAATATTGCAGATCTTTTAGGTGTAAATGTGTTTTGTTATAGAAAAAGGAATATTCGCGTAACCTTCATTGTAACAAATTATATGTTATTCTAACGATTTAGTAAGAACAGCTGGACGTTGTTTTGGTACTGTGCGACCATGTTTTAGTCTCCTGGACGATGTTTGGTCCTCCTGGTACGATGCTTTGTCCAGGAGGTTGTTTTGGTAATGGACAATGTTTAGGTCCTCCTAGACCATGTTTTGGTCCTCTGGACGATGTTTGGTCCTCCTGACCTCTCAATAGAAACATCGAACGGCTACTGCTGTTCAGATTCTTTGACTTTTGAAGTATATATCTATTCATGTTTGAAGAGATGTTGCTCAATATACAATGAGTTGATGATAACGTAAAGATAGAAGTGATAACTGTAAATGAGATGATAGATGAATAGTAAGTAGAAGTGTTACTGTACAATGGATGAAATGAAAGTAAAGTAGAAGTGTTACGGTACAATGAGATGATAATGAAGTAAAGTAGAAGTGTTACTGTACAATGAGATGATAATGAAAGTAAAGTTGAAGTTTTATCCACCATCTAGCGTAAGATAATAATGAAGGTTGATAAAGGTGTTACTACTTGGTAATTTTCCCCACTAAAATACTTTATTCATAGTCTAAACTAAGATTAATATTACACATTGATATATTTTTAGTAAATGAAAACCCCTCCCCCATGTACAATCGTATTAATAATAATAATTAATTTTTAATTTCCACTCTAAAAATTTTTAAGTTATTTTTAAACGCCCAAGATATTTACCTGTTATAATTTGAGTTCTTTCTTCTTTCCATATCTAGCAATTGTAACTTATATTAACCCACAAAATTTGTTATTCTCATATACCACCTGGAAAGCTTTATTTTTTTTTTACTTCTAACTTCAATTTTTCTGTTTACATGAAGACACATTCATACTTTATTTTTAAAACGTAGTTAATGGATGATGCAATAGAAGAAAATAACACCTAAAAGTTTACAACGAAAGTAAAGCTACTGAGGATTGAAATCACGTAAGGAATATATGGCAGAATGATTTAAGTTAGGTTGGATGCTAGTGGTATTGGCTTCTAATGTTGCTTCAGCGATCACCTCTGTCAGGTTAAATGGCATATATGAGTCACCGTGAGGTGGAGTAAAAAAAAAAAAGTAGCTTTGACGTGAATTATTATTGGCACATTCTTATGTCTCTGTCGGAATTTCCATCAACTGATGAAGACTGATATCGTAAGTGAGAGAAAGCGAAGAAATTTGAACTATATTAGATATGTATGGAGAGGAAGAAGAAGTTGAACCATACAAAGGTCTTGTAAATAACAGAGGGAAATGGTGAAAACCCAAACCTTTTAAGGAGAACACTCGAGTCTTACTCAGCCATCGTATAAGCGTGAGAGGAAGTATTCAGGAATTATGGTAAGGGGGAGGGAAGGTGATGTTATATAATAATACTCTAATAATAATAATAATAATAATATAATAATAATAATTAATATAATATTTAATAATTAATACACAGATTAGCCCCTGCTTATGCAGAGCATTCGGACAATATAGTTTAATCTTGCTAGGATGGACCCCAAACAGCAGGCTATCACGGTAGGTACATGGGGTAGCAGGAAACATGCTTCAATGTTTTACCCGGTCCGGGGATCGATCCCGTACCTCAGTGTGAAAGACGCTACAGCAACCCCATGGAATGTACTACCTTCCTGTCATATAAGTGTTAAAAGGAGTATTAAACATTTCACACTCTGGCGAATTACTTGTATTTTCTGTCTCAAGGAACGCCTTTTTAAAGACGGTAATTTATATACCATACTGAAACCTATATTACTCACTTTCGTTGCCTTCCCTTAGTTTTATTAATAGCTTAAATAATGTCTTCTATTAATTCAATTACAATTTAGGAGTTTGTCCGAGTCGAGCCACGGGGGACGATTGACCTGAACCATTAATTGATAGCAAACATTACTAGAATTATTTAACTAGTGAATTCTTGTACCTGTACTTTTTAAATAAGTTGTTTTGCGCCGTCATGTTCTTAGCTTCATAAAATATTATACAGGTGTACAGATAATGAACTAGTAATTTAAGTATTTCTAGTATAACTCACAATATCATTATCTGATGAGTACCTAAGTCCAGAAAATATTTACATATTTATATCTGGGTACAATCCGTAATGAGTATATAAGCACGAAAAGGGAAGGAAAATGAACTAGATAGCAGCTGGAGGCTGTCAACCGGAGCGTCGTGCTACACAAGTCTCCCCTCTCACATGGACTTACACCAGTCATCTGCTTCCATGTCCCTTGGAATACTCTCGTTACTCTCTCTTCTCTCTCTCTCTCTCTCTCTCTCTCTCTCTCTCTCTCTCTCTCTCTCTATCTCTCTCTCTCTCTCTCTTCTCTCCTCTCACCTTATCTAACTTTTATAAACAGCTCAGTTTATTTAGCCTAATCCATTCACGGAAAATTCGAATATAGTAGAACTATATAAAAAGATGAGGTAATCTGTCCTCAGAGGTGGTTGAAGGGCCCCCCCCTAGCATCCTAGTTGGAGCACAGACATGAAGATGTGTTATATACTAACGCAGATGGAGGACGTTTAGCTAGTCGAAGTCATTTTCACTGTTATATTAATATCTTTATTAACACTCCCATACCCATCCTATATGCTGTAGTCAAAAGATTACAGAAGTATATAATGGGATCCGAGGGCTGGCCCAAAGTTTTGACAGCTGAACAAGTTACAAAGGTCACTGGTAGGCGGGATTTTCCAGTGTAAGAGGTCATAACCCGAGGGACTTTCCAGTATAGTTAAATTTGTGTGAGCTCCTGCATACCGTCTGGTCGTTTCTGTGAATTCCCTCTCATCACCCTCTCTCAGGTCTGATTCACCCCATCGTCCTTCACTGCATGTTTTTTCTCTCGTGTTGGCTGTACCAATCAGCTTCGGGTCAGTCTTTACTTTTGATGCTATGTCATTATCTATTGTCTCTGAGCCTCCATCTTATCTGTGCCATATCGTTTTTCTGGCTACCACCCTTCGGCTGATTGCTTTATTTTCCTGAGTTCTCTGTCTTCTGTTCCTGTTTCTCATTCTCTAGTACACCTAGTTTTAGCCTCCCTACACCTTTGGGTGACCAAGGACTCGTTCTGTTCTTCCCAATATTTCTGTTTCCCTTGGGAAACCAACCTCACCTCTGCCTCCTTGCATTTGTTGCTACATAGACCATCTTTCTTTGTACTGGTTTTCCTGTCAGTTCCCTCTCCCACTGATGTTTGAAGAAGTTTCTCATGCTGAGTATTCCCCCTTTGTAGTTTGGTTTTTACAGCCTATTCCTGGCTACTCTCTACACTTGGAGCCTCAACTTATGTGTGTGTGTGTGTGTGTGTGTGGTGTGTGTGTGTGTAATTATTGTGTCGAATTAAGTGTGGGTTTATTATGTGTCTGAAAAGTAGGTGGCTTGTGCTTGGAGTGTAATGTAGATTCTCAGTTGTCGCTTGTGTCCACAACCTCTTGTGACCTGATTCCCACCCTTACAGTGTTACCTATGCTCGACCTGCTTATAGTGAGTTAATCGCCTTGTTCAATGGATTACCATTTGCTAAACCTTACTTGAGTGCCTATTCTTTATCGTGCTATGAGAGTTAGACCATTCACATTCAGCTTGGCGGTTAATTGGAACCTGAACCCCACACCCAAACAACCACTCATAGGTGATACAGTACGTGTAGTGCAGCTGTAGCACCGAAGATTGTCCAGGTCGATGTGACGTCCTGGCGTAGATCCAGCTCGATGTACGTCCTGGCGTAGATCCACCTCAATTTCTTCTCGTTAATAATGTACCCTATTCACTGTATTTCTTTCAGTGGTCACACGATTGTTTCACTTTATTATCTTTCTTGGGTGACACTTGGCAACGCCGCCTTACACACTAGCCTACCCACTCTGCTCCACAACGTTTTTATTTTCCAGATCACTAACAAAATTGTGGCTCTCCCCACACTTATGTGGCTCAGGCAATTGTGTGTGTGTGTGTGTGTGTTCATGCAAAGTTACATAAATGTGCTTATTTGTAGACATATGGACAAATTATAACACTTATACAGCTAATTAAGTAAAAAAACAAAAGAAATTAACAAACACGATATGAAACATAAATAGAAGTCCGAGATTTTATATCAGTAACCTCAGCTTGGTGGCCGAGTTGTGTGGCAGCTCAGTCTCGTCTAGCTGGTCTACTGTTCCAGGCTGTCTTGGTGGGTGTAATTACAGGACGCAGATTTCTGTGTGTCCCCTCCTATAATCCACCCACCTGGACAGTCTCGGCAGTAGACCAGCTAACAAGACCAAGTTAACATCCAGCAAGGTCACTGGGGAGGGGCCAACACCTGCTGAACCTGGGGAAGTGAGGAAGGAAGTTCATCTGAGGGCCCGCAGATGGATTTCTGGAGACATGGAACTAGGGAAAGCAAACACACACACACACACCCCACCACAACCAGTCCATCACCCTCACCACCAGTCCATCACCCTCACCACCAGTCCATCACAGTCACCACCAGTCCATAACCATCACCACCAGCCCATCACCAACAAGTGAAGTGTGGAAGGAAGTTCATCTGAGGGCCCGCAGATGGACTTCTGGAGACATGGATCTAGGGAAAGCAAACACACACACACACACACACACCACACACACACACACACAACATACACACACACACACAAAACACACACTCACACACTCACACACAAAACCACCACACAAAACACACACACACCCCACACACACCACACACACCCCCCCACCACCAGCCCATCACCCTCACCCCCAGTCCATCACCCTCACACCAGTCCATCACCCTCACCACCAGTCCATAACCATCACCACCAGCCCATCACCAACAAGTGAAGTGTAGAAGGAAGTTCATCTGAGGGCCCGCAGATGGACTTCTGGAGACAGGGATCTAGGGAAAGCAAAACACACACCACCACCACCACCATCACCAGTCCATTCCCCCACCACCAGTCCATTCCCTCACCCCAGTCATCACCCTCACCACCAGACCAAACACCCTCCCCTACCAGTCCACCATCGCCACCAGTCCATCACCCTCACCACCAGTCCACCACCTTCAACATAGTCCATCACCCGTCCATCACCCTCACTACCCGACCATCACCACCAGTCCATCACCCTCACCACCAGTCCATCACCCTCACCACCAGTCCATCACCCTCACCACCAGACCATCACCCTCACCACCAGACAATCACCCTCACCACAACACCATCACCAACAAACGAAGTGTGGAAGGGAGTTCATCAGAGGGCCCGCAGATGGACTTCTGGAGACATGGAACTAGGGGAAGCAAACACACACAACCACCACCAGTCCATCTCCCTCACGAACAGTCCGTCACCCTCACCACCAGTTCATCACCCTCAATATCACCCCATCACCCTCACCACCAGTCCATAACCAGCAAGGGAAGTGTGGAAGGGAGTTCATCTGAGGGGACACAGAAGGACTTCTGGAAGCATAGACCTTGACCCTCCCCACCAGCTCATCACCCTCACCACCAGTCCATCACCCTCACCACCAGTCCATCACCCTCACCACCAGTCCATCACCCTCACCACCAGTCCATCACCCTCAGCAACAGTCCATCACCCTCACCACCAGTCCATCACCAGCAAGGGATGTGTGGAAGGGAGTTCATCTGAGGGGACACAGATGGACTTCTGGAAGCATAGACCTTGACCCTCCCCACCAGTTCATCACCCTCACCACCAGTCCATCACCCTCCCCACCAGTCCATCACCCTCACCACCAGTCCATCACCCTCACCACCAGTCCATCACCCTCACCACCAGTCCATCACCAGCAAGGGATGTGTGGAAGGGAGTTCATCTGAGGGGACACAGATGGACTTCTGGAAGCATAGACCTTGACCCTCCCCACCAGTTCATCACCCTCACCACCAGTCCATCACCCTCACCACCAGTCCATCACCCTCACCACCAGTCCATCACCCTCCCAACCAGTCCATCACCCTCACCACCAGTCCATCACCCACACCACCAGACCATCACCCTCCCCACCAGACCATCACCCTCCCCACCAGTCCATCACCCTCACCACCAGTCCGTCACCCTCACCACCAGTCCATCACCCTCACCACCAGTCCATCACCCTCACCACCAGTCCATCACCATCAGTCCATCACCCTCACCACCAGTCCACCCACACCACTAGTCCATCACACTCACCACCAGACCATCACCCTCACCACCAGACCATCACCCTCCCCACCAGTCCATCACCCTCACCACCAGTCCGTCACCCTCACCACCAGTCCATCACCCTCACAAACAGATCATCACCCTCACCACCAGTCCATCACCATCAGTCCATCACCCTCACCACCAGTCCACCCACACCACTAGTCCATCACCCTCACCACCAGACCATCACCCTCACCACCAGTCCATCACCCTCCCCACCAGCCCATCACCCTCCCCACCACTCCATCACCCTCACAACCAGTCCATCAACCTAACCGCCAGTGCATAACCCTCACCACCAGTCCTTCCACCTCCCCACCAGTCCTTCCCCCTTCCCACCAGTCCTTCCCCCTCACCACCAGTCCATCACCCTCAATAATAGTCCATCACCATCAATAATAGTCCATCACCCTCACCACCGTTCCTTTTCCCCTCACCACAACACCATCACCAGCAAGGGAAGTGGGGAAGGGAGTTCATCTGAGGGGACACAGATGGACTTCTGGAAACATAGTCCTTCATCCTCCCCACCAGTCCACCACCCTCACCACCAGTCCATCACCCTCCCCACCAGTCCACCACCCACACCACCAGTCCATCACCCTCACCACCAGTACATTACCTCTCCCACCAGTCCACCACCCTTATCACCAGTCCATCACCTCACCACCAATCCATCACCCACACCACCTGCCCATTACCCTCCCCACCAGTCCATCACCCTCACCACCAATCCATCACTCTCCACCAGTCCATCACCCTCACCACTAATCCGTCACCCACACCACCAGTCCATCACCCTCACCACCAGTCTACCACCCTCACCACCAGTCCATCACTCTCACCACAAATCCATCACTCTCACCACCAGTCCATCACCCACACCACCAAACCATCACCCTCCCCACCAGACCCATCACCATCCCCACCAGTCCATCACCCTCGCCCCCAGTCCATCACCCTCACCACCAGTCCATCACCCTAACCACTAGTCCATCACCATCACCACCAGTCCATCACCCTCACCACCAGACCATCACCAACAAGGGAAGTGTGAAATGTAGTTCATCTGAGGGGACACTGATGTACTTCTGGAAGCATAGTCCTTCACCCTCCCTACCAGTCCATCACACTCACCACCAGTCCATCACCCACACCACCAGACCATCACCCTCCCCACCAGACCATCACCCTCCCCACCAGTCCATCGCCCTCACCCCCTGTCCATCACCATCACCACCAGTCCATCACCCTCACCACCAGTCCATCACCCTCACCACCAGACCATCACCCTCCCCACCAGACCATCACCCTCCCCACCAGTTCATCACCCTCACCACCAGTCCACATCACCTCACCACCAGTCCATCACCCTCACCACCAGACCATCACCCTCCCCACCAGTCCATCGCCCTCACCCCAGTCCATCACCCTCACCACCAGTCCATCACCCTCAACACCAGTCCATCACCAACAAGGGAAGTGTGGAAGGGAGCTCATCTGAGGGGACACAGATGGACTTCTGGAAGCATAGACCTTGACCCTCCCCATCAGTTCTTCACCCTCACCACCAGTCCATCACCCTCACCACCAGTCCATCACCCTCAAAACCAGTCCATAACCCTCACCACCAGTCCATCACCCTCACCACCAGTCCATCACCCTCACCACCAGTCCATCACCAACAAGGGAAGTGTGGAAGGGAGTTCATCTGAGGGGACACAGATGGACTTCTGGAAGCATAGACCTTGACCCTCCCCACCAGTCCATCACCCTCACCACCAGTTCATCACCCTCACCACCAGTCCATCACCCTCACCACCAGTCCATCACCCTCCCCACCAGTCCATCACCCTCAGCATGAGTCCGTCACCCTCAAAACCTGACCATCACCCTCAAAACGAGTCCATCACCAGGAAGGGAAGTGTGGAAGGGAGTTCATCTGAGGGGACACAGATGGACTTCTGGAAACATAGTCCTTCATCCTCCCCACCAGTCCACCACCCTTACCACCAGTCCATCACCCTCCCCACCAGTCCACTACCCACACCAACAGTCCATCGCCCTCACCACCAGTACATTACCCTCCCCATCAGTCCACCACCCTCATCACCAGTCCATCACCCTCATCAGCAATCCATCACCCACATCACCTGCCCATTACCCTCCCCACCAGTCCATCACCCTCACCACCAATCCATCACACTCCACCAGTCCATCACCCCACCACTAATCCGTTACCCACACCACCAGTCCCATCACCCTCACCACCAGTCTACCACTTTCACCATCAGCCCATCACTCTCACCACAAATCCATCACTCTCACCACCAGTCCATCACCCCACCACCAGACCATCACCCTCACCACCAGACCATCACCATCCCCACCAGTCCATCACCCTCGCCCCCAGTCCATCACCCTCACCACCAGTCCATCACCCTAACCACCAGTCCATCACCCTCACCACCAGTCCATCACCCTCACCACCAGACCATCACCAACAAGGGAAGTGTGGAATGTAGTTCATCTGAGGGGACACAGATGTACTTCTGGAAGCATAGTCCTTCACCCTCCCTACCAGTCCATCACACTCACCACCAGTCCATCACCCTCACCACCAGACCATCGCCAACAAGGGAAGTATGGAATGTAGTTCATCTGAGGGGACACAGATGTACTTCTGGAAGCATAGTCCTTCACCCTCCCTACCAGTCCATCACACTCACCACCAGTCAATCACCCACACCACCAGACCATCACATTCCCCAGCAGACCATCACCCTCCCCACCAGTCCATCGCCCTCACCCCCAGTCCATCACCATCACCACCAGTCCATCACCCTAACCACTAGTCCATCACCCTCACCACCAATCCATCACCCTCACCACCAGACCATCATCATCGCCACCAGTCCATCACGCTCACCACCATTCTATCACCCTCACCATCAGTCCATCACCCTCACCACCAGACCATCACCCTCGCCACCAGACCATCACCCTCGCCACCAGACCATCACCCTCACCACCAGCCCATCACCGTCACCACCAGTCCATCACCAACAAGGGAAGTGTTTAAGGGAGTTCATCTGAAGGCCCGCAAATGGACTTTGGAGACATGAAACTTGGGGAAGGAAACACACCCCACCACACACACACCACACACACACACACCCCAAAACACACACACACACACACACACACACACACAACACACACACCCCACACACTCCACACACACAAGCATCACCACCAGTCCATCACCCTCATCACCAGTCCATCACTCTCATGTCAGTCCATCACCTCACCACCAGTCCGTCACCCTCAACCACCAGTCCATCACCTCACCAACAGTCCATCACCCTCACCACCAGTCCATCACCATCACATCATCACCACCACCAGTCCACCCACACCACTAGTCAATCACCCTCACCACCAGACCATCACCCTCAACACCAGACCATCACCCTCCCCACCAGACCATCACCCTCACCACCAGTCCGTCACCCTCACCACCAGTCCATCACCCTCACCAACAGTCCATCACCCTCACCACCAGTCCATCACCATCAGTCGACCACACTCACCACCAGTCCACCCACACTACTAGTCCATCACCCTCACCATCAGACCATCACCCTCACCACCAGTCCACCACCCTCCCCACCAGCCCATCACCCTCCCCACCACTCCATCACCCTCACCACCAGTCCATCAACCTAACCGCCAGTGCATCACCCTCACCACCAGTCCTTCCCCCTCCCCACCAGTCCTTCCCCCTTCCCACCAGTCCTTCCCCCTCACCACCAGTCCATCACCCTCAATAATAGTCCATCACTCTCAATAATAGTCCATCACCCTCACCACCGGTCCTTTTCCCCTCACCACAACACCATCACCAGCAAGGGAAGTGGGGAAGGGAGTTCATCTGAGGGGACACAGATGGACTTCTGGAAACATAGTCCTTCATCCTCCCCACCAGTCCACCACCCTCACCACCAGTCCATCACCCTCCCCACCAGTCCACCACCCACACCACCAGTCCATCGCCCTCACCACCAGTACATTACCCTCCCCACCAGTCCACCACCCTCATCACCAGTCCATCACCCTCACCACCAATCCATCACCCACACCACCTGCCCATCACCCTCACCACCAAATCCATCATTCTCCACCAGTCCATCACCCTCACCACTAATCCGTCACCCACACCACCAGTCCATCACCCTCACCACCAGTTTACCACCCTCACCACCATCCCATCACTCTCACCACAAATCCATCACTCTCACCACCAGTCCATCACCCACACCACCACACCATCACCCTCCCCACCAGACCATCACCATCCCCACCAGTCCATCACCCTCGCCCCCAGTCCATCACCCTCACCACCAGTCCATCACCCTAACCAGTAGTCCATCACCCTCACCACCAGTCCATCACCCTCACCACCAGACCATCACCAACAAGGGAAGTGTGGAATGTAGTTCATCTGAGGGGACACAGATGTACTTCTGGAAGCATAGTCCTTCACCCTCCCTACCAGTCCATCACACTCACCACCAGTCAATCACCCACACCACCAGACCATCACCCTCCCCACCAGACCATCACCCTCCCCACCAGTCCATCGCCCTCACCCCCAGTCCATCACCATCACCACCAGTCCATCACCCTCACCAGCAGTCCATCACCAACAAGGGAAGTGTGGAAGGGAGTTCATCTGAGGGGACACAGATGGACTTCTGGAAGCATAGACCTTGACCCTCCCCACCAGTTCATCACCCTCACCACCAGTCCATCACCCTCACCACCAGTCCATCACCCTCAAAGCCAGTCCATAACCCTCACCACCAGTCCATCACCCTCACCACCAGTCCATCACCCTCACCACCAATCCATCACCAGCAAGGGAAGTGTGGAAGGGAGTTCATGTGAGGGGACACAGATGGACTTCTGGAAGCATAGCCCTCCACCCTCCCTACCAGTCCATCACACTCACCACGAGTCCATCACCCACACCACCAGACCATCACCCTCCCCACCAGACCATTACCCTCCCCACCAGTCCATCACCCGCACCCTCCCCACCAGTCCATCACCCTAAAACCCCTAGTCCATCACCTTCACCACCAGTCCATCACCCTCACCACCAGACCATCATCATCGCCACCAGTCCATCACCCTCACCACCAGTCCATAACCCTCACCACCAGTCCATCACCCTCACCACCTGACCATCATCCTCGCCACCAGTCCATGACCCTCACCACCAGTCCATCACCCTCCCCACCAGTCCATCACCCTCACCACCAGACCATCACCCTCCCCACCAGACCATCACCCTCCCCACCAGTCCATCACCCTCACCACCATCCCGTCACCCTCACCACCAGTACATCACCCTCACCAACAGTCCATCACCCTCACCACCAGTCCATCACCATCAGTCCATCACCCTCACCACCAGTCCACCAACACCACTAGTCCATCACCCTCACCACCAGACCATCACCCTCACCACCAGTCCATCACCCTCACCACCAGTCCATTACCCTCACCACCAGTCCATCACCTTCACCACAAGTCCATCACAAGCAAGGGAATTGTGGAAGGGAGTTCTTCTGAGGGGACACAGATGGACTTCTGGAAACACAGTCCTTCGCCCTCCCCACCAGTCCATCACCCTCACCACCAGACCATCACCCTCCCCACCAGACCATCACCCTCCCCACCAGTGCATCACCCTCTCCACCAGTCCGTCACCCTCACCACCAGTCCATCACCCTCACCAACAGTCCATCACCCTCACCACCAGTCCATCACCACCAGTCCATCACCCTCACCACCAGTCCACCCACACCACTAGTCCATCACCCTCACCACCAGACCATCACCCTCACCACCAGTCACCACCCTCCTGACCAACCCATCACACTCCCCACCACTCCATCACCCTCACCACCAGTCCATCAACCTAACCGCCAGTGCATCACCCTCACCACCAGTCCTTCCCCCTCCCCACCAGTCCTTCCCCCTTCCCACCAGTCCTTCCCCCTCACCACCAGTCCATCACCCTCAATAATAGTCCATCACCTTCAATAATAGTCCATCACCCTCACCACCGGTCCTTTTCCCCTCACCACAACACCATCACCAGCAAGGGAAGTGGGGAAGGGAGTTCATCTGAGGGGACACAGATGGACTTCTGGAAACATAGTCCTTCATCCTCCCCACCAGTCCACCACCCTCACCACCAGTCCATCACCCTCCCCACCAGTCCACTACCCACACCAACAGTCCATCGCCCTCACCACCAGTACATTAACCTCCCCACCAGTCCACCACCCTCATCACCAGTCCATCACTCTCACCACCAATCCATCACCCACACCACCAAGTTTTCAGCGTGTCAAGCGTGTCAGCGTGCCTCGTTGTGCTCTGGGTTTTCTCGTGTTTTCACGGTCGCTCTTACGTGCTAGAACTTTAATTTGTGTCATCAATCCTATACGATACATCCCTCTAGCGACCCGGAACCAATCTTAGGCGGAAAACATTATATACTGAGTCAAAAAAAGGAGAATTAGTGTGCACTACCTAGCAGAGTTTACTGCCAGAGGGGAATCAGGCCTGTGTCCCGTGTGAAAAAAATAATAATAACTGAACTTTTCGTGTCAGAGGAAAGAAAGTCTCCCTGATAACATTGAGTATACATAGTGTATAGTGTATACTACAGTGGCTCCCAAGTATATTGATGATAAAGGCTAAAGTGTCATTTGAAAACAGGTGAATTTGTAAATGAAGTGATAAGCCTATAGAGGCAGGTGCCAGAAGTCGCCAGAAACTTACCACAGGTCAGCTGTTTTAATAATCTTCCTGGCTTGCTAGTGTACTCGCATATAATCTAGTGATACCAGTGAATAGCGGAACACAATGTTGTAGTAGCAACTAACCAGTATTATAATGGTACTTAGTGGAGTGGAGTGACTTTCATTAGTTTCTTTTTTCTTGAAATACCAGACGTATACTGTGAATTTCATATAACCTGTAGTTACCAGCGGTCGCAATATATACATCGAGAAGCAATTATTACTACAGAAAAAGCGTCCTTCCTCCAAAATTTTCACCAGTCAACTATAGTGATAATATAGCATTTATTGTGGTGGAGACGAAAAAAAAATAGAAAAGCTAGATACAGCGATTGATAAACAAGGGTTGAGGTCGACCGTTCTTCATTGTAGGAGTTGCCAGCAGTCACCGGTTTCTTCAACACGCAAGTTATACTTTTGTATCAAACAAATCACATATTACTCGGGTAGATAATTTCCAGTAGATCCTTCATGTGTTAGCTCAAATCACCGACCAGTATGTTTTAAATAAGTGACCCCACTGATCAGATCAGATCGACTGTCCGAACCCTTGACTGGTCCGAACCCTTGACTGGTCCGAACCCTTGACTGGTCCGAACCCTTGACTGGTCCGAACCCTTGACTGGTTTCAAACGGTTTCGTTGGACAATAAAGCAGACTGTAAACGGATGGGGTTGTAGGCGCCCTTATAAACACAAACATTAAATATAAATCAGGAACGTGCACGTAAGCTGTCCAATATACAAAAACAGTTAGAAACAGAAATACAAATAGCTAGGTTTCATTTAAGGAGGTTATTAATAGAATATTCAAGAGGTTGCTATAGAATTGCAGTAAATCAACCATTCAAATCATTATGAAGCTGTGTGTAGTCTGTGGTCAGTCAAACAAACGGGCTTCCACATGGGTAAATTGTCATTTTTGTGGAAGTTGGTGTCACGCCCCTTGTGCAGATATCCAAGAACTAGCTACAAGCAGTGTTAAAACAGGAAGTGTTTTTGGGTATGCCCAAATGAGATAAATCTGTGGACTAAAATCACAAGGTATTAAAAGAGGACAACATCAAAGCTGCTTTCATAGAAAACCTGGAAGCCTCTACAACAGATGGGAACTAAAAAGTCTGGGCTGAATGGTACTGCCCTTGATACTGGCCATGTAGTCAGAAACTGTAAGGCTGGAGATGAAGTCCTGGTAGTCAGTAAATGTGGGGCTGATAGTGCTGTCCTGGGAGACAGTAATGGTGAAGCTGGAGGTGCTGTCCTGGGAGACAGTAATGGTGAAGCTGGAGGTGCTGTCCTGGGAGACAGTAATGGTGAAGCTGGAGATGCTGTCCTGGGAGACAGTAATGGTGAAGCCGGAGATTTTGTCCAGGTAGTCGGGAATTATACGCAGGAAGGAATACATACAAATGACCTCATAGGAGACAGGAGCCATAGTAGGGAAACAAGTGTAGTCAAAGATAAGATAAAACCAATATTGCAAACTATAAATACCGCAGGAAAATAGCAAACAAGAGGACTCCACTAGCAATAGTGAGGATATATTACCAAAAACAACTGGGGAGCTCCATTGTTGGTGCTAGGGAGGATAGAAGTAAGACAGGGAAACATGCACCAACAGGAATACAGTCACAGAAACCCAAGCAAACGGAAACCAAGCCTGTGCACATACTATGCACTTGGTATCTGCTGGCATGGGAAATCTGGAAAAACAGATGGGACGTGCAACTATGACCACCCTAGAAAATGCCATGCCCATATGACAACAGGAAAAAATGCAAACTCCCTTCCTGTAAGTTTTTTCACCCTGAACTGTGTACCTCTTCAGTACAGGAAAGACTGTGCTATAACTTAAATTGCCAGGCAAAACCATCTAAAGGGACAAAAAGATACAAAACATCCAGGCCATGGGAAAACCGGGGTAGCCACAGCCACTCAAGAGGAGAGGTTTTTTATGCCGGGAAGGAAAAAAACTGCAGGAAATGGCAGAAATCGTACACCAAATCCAGTCATTCCTGGAGTGGAACCACAGTCGATGGCCTCCACTCCAAACCAACAGATACAAATACTAATGCCGGAAAAAAAAATCCCCCCCATACCAACAATACCACCAGTCCGATAACATTCTTCTTTGCAAATATACAGGGTCAAGACCAGCAACAAACAACAAAATACCTTTCATCCGTGGACTGCTTGCAGAGGAAAAGGGCAATGTTCGTGGCTTTCACTGAGACCCCAAAAAGGGGATCACTTGGACAACGAAATAGGGATCCCAGGTTACAACCTATACAGATGTAACAGTCAAAAAAGGCAAAAAGGGGGGGGGGGTTGGCCTGTACATTGCAGAGTCACTTGTTTGCACAGAACTGCTTAATGCCCAAATGATGTAGTGGAAGTTTTAGCAGTAAAGGTCGAGAACCAAAACCAGTCATTGTGGTAGTCTACAAGCCTCCGGATGCAACATCCCAGCAATTCCAGGAACAGCTGTTAAAAAATTGACCACTGTCTGGAAAATCTTCCACTCCTGCACCCAACATCTTGCTCCTGGGGGATTTCAACTTAAGGCAACCTAAAATGGAGGAATATAGCAAATAATATTGTTGCAGTAATAACACCAGGGGGCAGCTCTGATGAAAACTCACACTCACACGAGCTTTTAAATCTCTGCACAAAATTCAATTTAAACCAGCAAATAATAAAAGCCTACTAACTGGAGAATAAAACTAGACCTCAAACTTCACTAACAATGATGATCTGATAAGAAATGTCACCATATCAAAAACAATATACTCAGATCACAACATAATTGAGGTTCAGACATGTATGCGTGGAGCCCCAGACCGACATAATGAGACTAGTCACGAGGGGGCCCTTCACCAAATTCAACTTCAATAACAAAAACATAAAGTGGGACCAAGTAAACCAAGTCCTAACCGATATAAGCCTGGGAAGATATACTAAGCAAACACCAGACCCCGCTTTATGCCTAGAACAGATTAACTCGGTGGCACTCGATGTATGCACAAGGGTTATTCCTCTAAGAAAAAGGAGGGGTAGATGTAAAATAGAAAGAGACAGGCGCTCCCTTTACAGGCGACGGAAAAGAATAACAGAGCGGCTAAAAGAGGTCAATATATCTGAAATGTGTAGAGAGACACTGGTCAGAGAAATACAAGCATCGAACTTAAGCTAAAAGAATCCTTTAGGAGTTTAGGAATCGCGGAAGAACTAAAAGCCATAAATGAAATCGAAAGAAACCCAGTATTGGGCCCCCCACTTAAACAAGATGGGTCCTACACAGATGACAGCAAGGAAAAGATGAGCTAACTCAAGTCCCAATATGAACTCAGTTTTTTTAGAAGCCGTCAGGACCAGACTGAGAGTCGATAGATCAAATGAATTTTTTATGAGAAGAGCCACAAAATTTGATTAACACAAGCCTATCCGATGTTATCCTTACCCAAATGACTTCGAACAGGCGATAAAATGACATGCCCATGCACTCTGCCCCAGGGCCAGACTTCAATGGAACTCTGAGTTCAACAGAACGCAAGAAGCCCTATCACGAGCCTTTTCCTCCTATGGAAGAGGTAGCATGGACACGGGGGTCGTCCCACAGTTTACCAAAAACAACAGTACATAGCCCCACTCCACATAAGGGGCAGTAAAGCAACAGCAAAGAACTACAGACCAATAGCACTAACATCCCATATCATAAAAACTTTGAAAGGGTCCTAAGAAAGCAAGATCATACCACCCATCTAGAAACCCATCATTTACACAACCCAGGCAACATGGGTTAGAACAGGTCGCTCCTGTCTGTCCTCGACTATTGGATCACTACGAAAGGTCCTAAATGCACTAGAAGACAAAAAGAATGCAGATTAATAATACATACTTTGCAAAAGCCTTCCGACAAGTGTGACCATGCCCGTAATTGCGCACAAAGTGCGTGCTAAAGAATAACAGGAAAACGTCGATGGAATCTATAATTTCCTCACAGAGAGTATCGTCAACAGAGTAAATCCGAGGCAGCTACGGTTTAAAAGCTCTGTTCCCACAAGGCACAGTACTCGCTCCCCTCTTGTTCCTCATCCTCATACCGACATAGACAAGGATGTCAGCCACACACCGTGTCACTTTTGCAGATGACACCCGAATCTGCATGACAGTGTCTTCTCATTGCTGACGACTGCAAGGCACCAGGCGACATCAACCAAATCTTTCAGTGGCTGCAGAAAACAATGTATGACTTTCAACGATGAGAAATGTTCAATTTTACTCAGATATGGTAAACATGAGGAAATTAAATCTTCTTCAGAGTAAACAACAAATTCTGGCCACAAAATAGAGCGAAACACCAACGCAAAGACCTGGGAATGATCATTTATGGAGATCTCGACCTCAAGTTCCATAACCATTGTATCATATCGCATCTGCGAAAAATGACAGGCCGGATAATGAGACCTACAAACTATGGAGGCCAAGCCATGATGACACTCTTTCATGTCACATGTTCTATCTGAGGCTGAAGTATTGCTGCACACTTAACAGCACCTTTCAAGGCAGGTGAAATTGCCGCACTAGAAAATGTACAGAGAACTATTCACGGCGCGCAAAAACGGGAGATAAATCACCTCAGTTTACTGGGAGCGCTTGAGGTTCCTAAACCTTTATTCCATGGAACGCAGAGGGAGGAGATACAATGATTATTATACACCTGGAAAATCCTAGAGGGACTAGTACCGAACTTGCACACGAAAATCACTCACTACGAAAGCAAAAGACTTGGCAGAAACGATGCACCCTCCCCCCAATGAAAAGCAGGGGTGTCCACTAGCACGTTAAGAGACCATACATAAAGTGTCAGGGGCCCGAGACTGTATCAACTGCCTCCCAGCACACATAAGAGGATTACCAACAGACACCCCCTGGCAGTCTTCAAGCTTGCACTGGACAATCACCTAAAGTCAATCCTGATCAGCCGGTCCTGTGGCTCGTACGTTGGTTTTGCGTGCAGCCAGCGCAACAGCCTGGTTTGACAGGCTCTGATCCACGCATGAGGCCTGGTCAAAGACGCGGCCGCGGGGGCGTTGACCCCCGGAAACTCTCTCCAGTAAAACACCAGGTAAACTGGCCCATTACCCTCCCCACCAGTCATCACCCTCACCACCAATCCCATCATCTCCACCGTCCATTAACCCTCACCACTAATCCGCACCGCACCTACCACCATCTATCTCCTCACCACCAGTCTACCACCCTCACAGACAAGTCCATCACTCTCACCCAAAAAAAGGAGGGAAAAATACAAATCCATCACTCTCACCACCGCCATCACCCCGCACACCAATCCATCACTTGCCTCACAAGTAGTCCATCAACCTCATCCACCAGTCCGCACCCTCAACTCCAGTTCCATCATCCTCTTCGACCATTCCACCACCCTCACCACCAGTCCCATCACCCTCACCACTAGTTCCCATCACTCTCACGCACCATCCATCTGCATCACCATCACTCTCACCACCAGTCCATCCCCTTCACCATCACACCATCCCCCCTCACCTCCCAGTCCCATCACTCTCACCACCAAACGCATTCATCCATCGACACTCAGCAGCTCACCTCACCACCATTCTCTTCACCTTCACCACAACAGCCATCTCCAGCAAGGGAAATGAGGGAGGTTCATACTGTAGGGACGACAGATGGACTTTCTGGCAACACAGTTCTCCTTTCACCCTCCCCACCAGTCCATCGCCCTCTCATGGGCTACTAGCAAGGTCTAAGATCGATGCAACAGTAGCCCCTAGAAATGGGTCTGGTTGACCTCAAAACTGCATAACCCTTAGCAAGGCTTGCCCGTCCTCTGCAAGGAACTAAGCCCTTAACTTACAAGGTCACAGATAATCACATAAGTTACAGATCGATAAGCAAGTCTTAGGACCCTACATGTATCTGTGACCCTAGAAAGGTCTTGATTACGACATACGGTTCATATACGGCCCTTAGGCAAGGTCTGGTATGAGCGCACAAGGTACAAAAGCCACTTGCCAAGTCCTGCGAAGGGGTGTCTTGGGCCCCTACAAGTTCTAAGAAGCTTCATAAATGTCCGGACTAAGTAAAGGTTTTCTGAGAAGTCACGTAAGGTTTGGAAAGCCATACATTCTTGTGTGTGAAATCACTGCCAAGAACATAATATCGATAGAGAACAGATATCGGATAAATATATTTCTAAACTTCGGAAATTCATTCTTCTTACAAATAACATCTCATTCGCAAATATCAGAAACAAATAGAAAATAAATATAGACAAAGGACTCAGAACATATAAAATGACACCTAGCATCAGTAACTATAAATTACATGTACACGAGAAAATTTAGACATTGGCTGAAACACAGCGTAGTTGGTCACAGTAGGACTTTGAATAAACCAGTAGTCAATTTCTAACACAACAGATAATAAAAGAAAAATAATTAAACTTTTGTAGGCTCACATGGGATGCTGCATAAAAGTCCTCTGGGCTCCTTTGCTGATCTCAGTGGGGGATTACCTATATAGATCCGGCAATTTATAATCCCCTCCCTCTCAGTTCTCCTCTGGCCATAAATCTCTGGATAATTAGTATGAGTTACAGGGTAATTCCAGGTAAAGGAAGAACCTCTCTCTCACCTGAAAAATCCATCATTATTAAACTTTTTATTACAGAGTAAAGGATTTTACCGTCAAAAATTTTATTATTGAACCGGAAGATTGCGGGAGAGAAAAGCTTGAAAACCGTACTCTGGGAGGTGTCCCACACTTACCTTACCTTGGAGGTGTCCACCACTTACCTTAGCACTGGAAGGTGTCACACCACTTACCTTATTATGGAAGTGCACACACTCATCTTACTCTGGAAGGTTTCATACTCGCTTACTTTACTCCGAGGATGGCCTAACACCACTCACTTTCCTCAAAAGAGGGGACATCGTCCTACTCTCCCTCTATAAAGGTCTCATCTTCCTAACCTCAACTCTAGAAAGGGTCTCATCTTCAAGCATCGCTCTAGATAGCATTCGCTCTCTAGAGGTTGGAAGGGAGAGTAATGGAAGAGATGAATGAGTTCAGATATTTAGGAGTTGGACGTGTCAGCAGATGAAGTCTAGGAAAGAGAACTAGAATCAAAGAGCTACAGAGGGAAAAAGGTGAGTGGTGCAACTGAGGAGTCAGTGAAACAAAGACCTATTGTCTATGGAAGTAAAGACGGAATGTAAGTGATATAGTTAAACCAAACGTCTTATAACGTGTGAAACATGAGTGGTGAATGTTGCAACAGAGAGGTGGCTTGAGGAGTGGGGATGTAATTCCCTGAGGGCAATGTGTTGGTGTGAATATAATATTGACAGTTCGTTGTATGAAAATTTAGGAGGTGTGGATTACCAAAGCCATTATACAGCGGCTGAGAAGAGTTGAGGCTTCGGACATGAAGAGAGGGTGCAAAGAGATAGAATGATTTCGAGAGTATATAATCCTGTAATGGAGGGGGAAGGCGTTAGAGTTCGGCCTAGGAAAGGTTGGAGGGAGTGGGTAAGGAGGTTTTGTGTGTGAGGGCTTGGGACTTCCAGCAAGCATGCGTTTTTTTTTTGGAGCGTGTTTAGGATAGGAGCGAATTGACAGATGGTTTTTAGGACTTACCTTCACAACACTCCAGCAGCACGTTAATATTTACGAAGGATTCATGGAACTCCTGCAGGCCGGACACGAGTCCTGGAGATGGTAAATACAGTGTCTGCACTCGAAGAGGGGTGTTAATGTTGCAGTTTGTAAATAAGTGTATTGTAAACATGTCCCTCTTGTCTCTGGCCATGCAGTGATGGAGTTAATGATGAAAGTTTTTCTTTTTCGGGTCACCCGGCCTTGGTGGGAAACGGCCGACATGTTAATAAATACATAAGAAGGATGACACACTATAAGTTAACAATATTTAGCTACAAATTTAAAAATTTAATGTAACTATAAAAAAGTTAGTAATTTACTGGATTCATAAGCAATTTGCTGGTAGTCATGCCTTTTCTGATAGACTTGAAACTTTTGGTGTTGATTTGCTTTCATTGAATAGAAAGCTTAACATTACTTGAAGCTTATGAATATTATTGCAATTTATTAAATAAAATGGCGACCGTGTAGTAGAAGAAGACCTGTTACTGTCGTTCTTCAACCCACAACCGCTGTTTACGCGCAACAGCAAATATTGTTTTTATTTAAAACTGGATTTAAATACAAAACCCATTTAGATTTTTTTAATATATAGAATGCAAAAAAAAAAATGCGATATGTTTTTTGAATCAGCATTTTTAAAGTTTTTTTATATTTTTCACGATTAAGTAAAACTAAAACAGTGTAGTGTTTACTGGGTGAGCGAAACGTTGTTGCGACAGTGTTTATATTGTTAACATCTTACACTAAGTCTGTTTACTATAACCTCAAGAGTAACTCTAATTTTCAACATTTCTCAACTATTAAATTTTTTACAGTTCGTTGAAGATAGTCAAGGTCAGGTGCCTCCTTATATATTAATAATTAAGTAATATAATATTAATAATAATAAAAATAATTAACATCTATTATATATAAATCCGTTGTTATGCCAGAGCCTTCCGGCAAATAGTCTGTTTTTGTCTCAGGATTCGACCCACACCAGTCTACTAACAACCCAGTTACCCATTTAACTGCGGGAACATAGACAACCGTGTAAATAAACACGGCCCCATGCGTCTATCTACCCCTCGCCAGGGATCTACCCCGACACATCGTTCGTGTGGAAGCGAAGCTTAAGCCACCAGGGAACGGGGCACCTTGATCGTTGTCTCGTACTAAGAAGGTTATTGATGTTAATGGAACGTGTGCTGCATTTTGTTACTTGTAACATGGAAATGGTACAGTATACTTTGTTTTTGTCAATTTTATTAAACAGGCAAAACTTTCGAGGATGCAAATGTAGTATCCTTACTGAGATCCTGTTTATGCATTGAAAAATGGTAGAGGCAGATAGAGCCAGGACAGAGAGAGTACACATTAACATATTTTAAATGCCTCAGGCTTCGGTGCCAATATGTTTTCCCAACATACAGGAGGAGTTTGCTAGGTCTACATAAACTATATTCCTAGATGTAGGAGCAGAACTTTTGCGATGTAGTTCCTATGGCTACACTACTAATCCTTAATTAGACAAGTTGATACAAAATCCAGTCGCATATGTGGTTCAACCACATATGTGTTAGTTTTCTGTATGTGCTCACTCTGTGTTCCGCTTATCTTCAACTCACCATAAAGCCCCGTGAATGCTTATAATGTAACGGATCCTCGTGAGGATTTGTTGCATATAGACTGGGAGATCTCTGCCGTTGTCATGTGCTTTCGTCCTTTTGAGATCCAACCCGTATAGGGTATTGCAAGGTTTTGTATTAACATCCTCGTATGGGTGGCCGAGTGGCCTGTTAGTAATGCTGTCGCTTCACACACTGAGCTTCAGCGGTTCGATCCCCGCGGTAAGGTGGAAACACTGGGCGTGTTTCCTTACACCTGCTGTCTACCGTTCACGCCATCAACAAATTAGGTACCTGGGTGTTAGTAAGTTTATTCAGGTATACACAAATACAGATTTATATAGATTATCATACATACAGTATATGTGTAGAGAACTCAAGTATAACCCCCAAAAAAAGTCAGTGACTCATTCCATTGTCCATTAGTGGACTTGTGTGGGTCGCATCCTGGGCGACAAGATTGAGGACCACAAAGAAATAAGACACAGTCGCCCCTCTATGACTTCACTTTCCTTTCTTTGGTTATTCCTGGGTTCCCAACTTTTCAAGGTTAAAATCCGAACAAAAACTTTTATCTTATGAGTCTGCAATCGTGTCCATTACGATTTAGTGAGTCATGGCGACGTCTTGGGAGGGGACTTGAGTTAGAATTCGTATGGGCAACGCTGCGGCAGATTCAATCTGTGAATACATGCATTTGTGGTCACAGTGCCAAAGCCAACCTTCCTATGGTGTATAAATACATCTAGTTGGATGAATCTTATATGTAGCCAGATGTCCAGTGGCTAAACCTTGTCGTCTGAAGTTTAAGACCTCACCACTCTTCCTATTTTAATTTATCTAAGGCAAAGTATGCCCGTGATAGCGTTCAATTTCTGTTCCATACGTTCACCCATCGGATATATCGCGTCAACCGGCCGAAGGCGAAGATACAGAGCTCCTGAAAGGGGCCAGTGATACCTGAAAAACAAGGGAGGCTGGGGCAGAAAAATAGCAAATATCGAACTTAAGCTTAAGGAATCTTACAGGAGACAAGAAACTCGGATAAACTGAAACCAATAAACTGAAGAAACCCAAATATTTCTTTTCTTATTCCAAAACTATGGCAAAATCGTACTTATTCAGAATTGGACCTCTGCATAGAGGTCCATATAGGACTTACGCATATGACAGCAAGGAAATGAGTGAAATACTTAGACCCATATGATTCATTGGTTTAATGAGCCCGCTAACAGACAAAGAGCCGACATCCTAAATAAATTATTTAAAACGAGACCTTAAAATAATGGTCAATTCAAACATCATAAATATACCCTAGACACACATAGTTCGAGAAGCATTTAAATGACATCCCACGCACTCTGCCCAAGGCCCAGACCGTGGAACTCCAGGTTCATCAAGAAACTGTCAACAAACTCATGTACGTGCCTTTTAGCAGTCTATGGAGAGGGAGTAGCAAGGAGATAGGGTCATCAAGAATAGATATAGCCCACTCCAGAAAGGGAACAGTAAAGCAATAGCAAAAGGATTACAGACGCAATAGCACAATGCCTCGTATCATAAAAATCATTGAAAGGGTTCTAAGAAGCAAGATCGCCACCCATCTAGATAACCACATTTAAAACCCAGGGCAACATGGTTTTTAGAGCTAGGTCGCTCCTGCTGTCCTAACTACTTAACCACTAATACAAGGTCTTGGATTCCTCTAGAGAAACAAACTAAATGCAGATTTATATACGACAGACAATGCGAAAGCCTTCGACAACGCGACAAGTGTAATAGCGCAAAAAAAAAAAAAAAAATCTGAAAAATGAATAACAGGGAAGATTGAAGATGTTTCTATAATTTTCTAAAAAACAGAACATCGGATAAATCTAAACAAAGTAAAGTCTGAGGTGGGACAGTGAAAATAATCTCTCTTTCACAAGGCCAGTCTCTTTCCCATCCTGTTATACCCCCCTGTGGTCAAATAAATACATGCTGCATTATAAGTGAGCAGAGAATGAACAAAGATCTTGTTGAAACGGTATACTAATGCACACAGAAGGTGCACTCCTTATATAAATTTTCATCAGGAAGCGATCAGAAGAATGTAACAGCCATAGCCCTGAAACGGGACACATAACAGCTGAATGAAGTTTAGGCTCTTGTAACCCTACTCATCTGGAAAACTGGGAGAGGCAAACACCTGGACTCTCCTAATATCACCTGATGCACGAATAGGTATGCCTACAATTAGATGAGATAAAATCTACGCTAGTAGGGTCACGTTGAAGTCAACGTGTAAGGCAATGACAAGTGTGTAACAAAGAGGATCTGGATCTGTAAAGGAAGAGTGCCTGCAAGGGTTGTGAAAAACTAAAAAGGAACAGGAGAGGTGCACTGTGTCCCATTGTGGGTTTCGCTCGTAATATAATCGAAGATAGTGACGAGTGTCTGGGCGGACACACTAAAGACGCCGATACCATGACTTCAGAGACAATAAAGAAGAGTAAGTAGAGATCGGGTTGGACTATGGAGAGAACCAAAGAGTCGATAGGGAAGGGAGTATGAACCTGAGTGAGCGCTGGCAAGACAGAAAAGTTCTGCATGGAAAGGAGAGAAGAGCCGAAGGGGACTGGGGAAGAAGTTCTGGGGGGGACAGGAGAAGAGGCCCACACGAGGAGGGTGAACCTCCCACCATCCATGTAGAATTAGAAAGGGGTGATAACTAGACACCGCTGCCGGAAAAGGAAAACTGTTGGGAACTGTAAGCACTGGAGTAATGGCGAAGAGACATGGGCTTAAGAGACAGGTTCAACTTCCAGGTTGATAGGCGCGAAGATCAGCGTCCATCGCCTTGCAGACTGAGAAACTAGCGATGAGAATATGAAGTTAGAGTAGAAAGATGGTAAGAGGTGGGGGTTTCAGAGGGTAAAACCGCAAAACAATTTGAGACCAGGGGTGACCCCAGAACAGACAGAACCAAGGAAACTGTGTAGGCAGGGGACCACCAAGATTGAGGTCCCCTAAGCTATTCAGGAATAAGGAACACTGGAAAGATCTCCCTGAAGGCAAAGCCAAGAGACAAACCGTAGCTTAAGTAAGGCATCAGACAATGGATTTCACGTTCATTATGATGACCTGCAACGGAGGAAAAAGAAGGTGAGCTTCGATGCAATTAAATACAAGTGGGGAAGACTGCAAGAAGCATTGGCATGATTCACTGCATCGCAGGACTGGGTATCTCCACTGTAGAACCATCAAGTATATAGTAGGATGTCCGGAAGCGCCAATCATTCAACGCAGTTGGGGTGTAGGACCCACTTTAGGGCATCTAGGCGATGTCTCATGTTATAAACGGAGACGGGAGTTCAGGACAGTCGTAGGTTTAAGCTGCAATGTAACTGTGTGAAGCACCTCTACCTGTAAATGTCAGGGACGCATGTATCCATTTTGAGATTGAAAGGTTCTGAAGGGCTAATTGCTCTTAGATATCATCACTGCACAGACCGAAACTCACACTGTACAATGGGGGATTCGTAAGTCCACCGTACAACTACAAGAATTGAGAATAGCGTGCTTGTGAACTGTTGTGGGAACACTATAAATGGAAATAAGATGGGAACGATCATGACCTTAGGTCCTGCATTCTGACAGTAACGATGCGCGTGCCACTCTGAAAGAGTGTCTAAGGATATCTTGTGGCAAGTGTTGTAAAAGAGCTTTAAACCCGATACTCTGGTCTGAAAAAATAATCAGTTTGAAGATGTCGGTCTACAAGGAAAAGAATTATCCACTGTAACTTGTTAAACATGGTGGTTTAAATGAAGTAGGTGTCGTTAGTCAATGTCCTTGGTAGACTGAGCAGAAATCAAAGGAACATCATCAAATGGTCTGAACATTTAGGCATA
>NC_069477.1:27769188-27787858 GCF_026875155.1 Cherax quadricarinatus | reverse complement strand
TCATCAACCAAAATCCGGGTAACACAACAACAAAAAATTCGATACACATCACCACGACAACAGAAACATCACGGACCCACAAACACGCACAAAACATCTTCAAAGAAATATGGGAGAACATTTTCTCACCCACACCCTCCACTACCAGACACTCTGCCACATACACACAAGTAGCAACCAATGGAACACTGATCACGTACACTTAACGACCTGTAGGTAGTTACAACTTGGACTCATACTGCCACTCAGGAACTGGACACCACCATCACAGACCTATGACATAAAACTCTCATTCTGCGCCTCCCTCCAAAAGCCCCTAGGGAGCTCCGGCATCAACACATCTCCTAAAACACCTTCCTGACACCATCATCTCAGCCTTCACCAACTACTCAATGAATCACTAGCATCCGGCTACTTCCCCACTTCTTCAAAGCAGCCACTGCTATCCCTCATTCCAAAACCCAATAAAAACCACTTGAACCCTAAAAACTACCGCCATCAGCTTGTTTAAGTACTGGGAAAGATCTATGAAAAATACTAAACTACGACTACGTAGACATCTCGAAACAAACTCCCTCTCTTATTATAAATGGGCCAATTTGGCTTCAGTCAACCGTTCCACCTAGATGCAACTCAATTTAACTCTAAAACTACATCCAATAAACCAACACCAAAGAAAAAAGACAGCTCTAGTAGCCTAAGATGTAGAAAAAGCCTTTGACACAGTGTGGCACAATGGATCTAAAGTTTTTAAACTTAGTACCAACTTCGACCTCCCTGGACTATCAGCAAACTACTATGTAACTTCCAGATTGGTACGACATGAGGTGATTAAAGTTCCAGGGATGCTTCTCACAGTAACTTCCTATACATGCTGGAGTTCCTCAGGTTCAGTCCTCTCACCCACCTCTACATCCTTTACCACCTAACGACATCCAAACTTGCATTTGACTCCACCATACCTTGCATATGCAGACGACATCACCCAACTCACCACCCGCAATCAAATAACCACTCTAGCCCGCAGAACACAAGCCGAAGTAGACCAGATCACACATGTTGGGAACAAAATGGAGAATTAAAACCACCCTGCAAATCCAAAATCGCCTACTTCCACTACAGGAACGCGAACCTCCTCCCCAGTAATACTCAGGACGTAGCTGATACCCATCACAAATCATCCCTGTCTCACAGAACAACCAGCGTATTATGACGTCAATCTGGACTACAACATGCGAATACACAACACATCAACAGAACGACAAGCCATTGCAATCCAAGGCCCTGTCGGGGCTGTCCAAGTCCAAGCTGTATGGCAAGCCTCCCAAAAAAACGAATATACATCTATACAAAAGCTCTCATTCGTCCACTAATAACTTACTGCCCACTAGCCTCGCCCTAGCAGCTGTGACAAAAAGGACGTAAACTACAACGCATCCAGAACAAACTTTCACGCTGGGTGCTCAACATCACGATGGGATGAAATCATCACAAGTGAGTCCATCCACGCACGTTGCGACACTCCCTGCTCTAAACGTTGTACTGGAAAAGCTTAGCGATAACACAAAATAGACAGACTTTGAGGACCCAACATGACTACTGGTCCTCATACTAGACGACGAATTACGCAGACTCAGCAAACACACACAACCTCTTCTACTCGTGTACTAGCTCTGACCCAATTCCTCATATACAAATAACCGTGCTAAAATCCTGACTCACTAACCTGTAACTCACAGGTATGGACCTTTAATTAATAAAGCCCTCTTGTACCATGCATTCGCTTTGTTCGCCCCCCTCCCCCCCCCCCCCCCCCCCCCCCCCCCCCTTCACACCGACAGTCATTAGCCGCGCAAACTCCTGAATGCTTCTCAGCTCAGCTCTGGGTTAAGCCCTGGTTCTTTCCCTCTTACTAACAAACCATTCCTCTAACCAAACCTATTATTCCTCTATCCCACTTCCACTCACCCCTCTTGGGGTCTTTACCTAGAATCTATGAATCACGAATTCGAACGCCCAGAGCTCTGTGTCCAATACTCCTTCTCTTCAGTCTCTCTCTCTCTCTCTCTCTCTCTCTCTCTCCTCTCTCCACTATTCTTCTCTCTCTCTCTCTCTCGCTCTCTCTCTCGTGGGCACTGTGGTGAGTAAGAAGGAGAATAGGACCCTGTGGTCAATGTGATGACGGGTACTGTGGCCAGTGTGAGGTTAATATGATCACAGGCTTGCAGGACGGGTCCTGGCCCGGGTCTTTCCCTGCAGAAGCCCGTGCAATTACTGTCTTTCTCATCTGAGCCTAGAGGGCACCTAAGTTTCCCTGTCTCCTAATAAATGTTTATTTTTCGACTATAATCTACCCTTGTTCATAATTACTATCACATTTGCTGGTTTGTTTTGTAATGTGAAGTGTAGGATTCTCCTAAATTCAAGATATAAATAACAGATCTTTGAGGACAATAGTTGTTGTAGGGTGTTGAGCGAAGTCATAGACCTCTACCTACACACAAGTTTGCCCCAAGTTAGCAAGATTCCACACTAGTAGTAAAATTGACTCGACCACTATCATACGAAAACAAGCTATCTTCCTGCTGAAACAACATCATCAGGGAAATAGTTGCTTTTAAGGGACACCCTTTTATAGGTCACAGTCAGGTGCCCTTAAGGAGCATGTATTATCCCAGCAAGGTATCCACCTTCAGGGATACCAGGCTTGTTGCTTATTCCTTCTTACAAGAAGTAGTACTGTAATTCTGTTGGAAACCTCATTGCATAAAATATTTATTTCAGTATTTCTCTGGGTATTTAACCGTAGGTATGTCTGGGGATTTCCTATGAACAGATGCTGTATTACTTGCTCTTGACAATATATTCTAAATTTAACATGCTGTCCTGAGGCCCATAATTCCAATGAAAGCCTCTTCTCCGATGTTGGCTATAACTTCGGGCAATGTCCAAAAGAATGCTACAAAAAGAATGTTTATGACTCTCCTTGGGGGGACTGAAATCTTGGTCTCAATTATTTTAAGCGGAAAAACTGGTCATTGAAAGTCCTTGATTACTGCCTTCCTATTCTGGAGCAAGTCGCCAGGATTTCCAGATGTTTGTTCCTATGCCTGAGGGACTTGTCCTTTCTAGAAGAGCAAAAAAGGGAATTCTAACCTCCGCTTTCTTAAAGCTACCATTGGCGAATCTAACTCCAGGTCATCCAGCTCAATATGAAATTAAAAATTGATTCTTAATGTTCTCAGAGACTGGTAAGGAGGTAGGGGAACCTTACAACCAATAGACCTGGCTTAGTTCCATAAAAAACTAATTCAGAACTAGATTCTGAAAATTGCTCACAATTCTTCCTTTAGCAGGATATTTGGGTGGTCACTACAATCCTTAATAGGATCTTAAACATTTTTATTGGCCAGGTATAAAAAGAGATGTGCAGGGTTACATCAGTTCCTATTACGTCAGCAAGTGGGGTAAGCCATGGCACTACAATAGGACCTGCACCACTTCACCCATACTGTAGATGGAGGAGCCAACGGTTGACCAATTGTCGACTGTTTAGGAGACCATTACAAAACCCAAGTAGGTAACAAAAATCTGTAGTATAAACACCCAAGGGCAATTCCATTAAGTTATTATCCACTTTGGCATTCCCACTCTGTCCAGAGTGACCAGGCACCAATTTTACAGCAAAATCATTCATAGAAGCTTCTACAACTAGGCTAGGAATTAATTAAAAATTGTCCATTGCCTTAGCATTCTCAGTCCCAGGCCCTTTGAACAATTTTCACTTAACCCATAAACTCTAATTGATGTGTACGTATTGAAATCCTTTTTCACAGGCTGGTATAAATCGCTTCTCTGTTGCTGTTGCAATGCGGATCACTCCGGGTTTTAGCGCTTCCCTTGATTATAAATAATAATAATGTTGCATGCGAGAAATGTACAGAAATCCAAGGGGGTACAGTTTCTTTGAAGTGATTTTTGGGTATAATGGTGAGAGCTCCCTACACGTACTCAAGGAGGATGATTGGAGAAAGATAGATGCTACAAACACATTATACCCTACATCAAGATTGCATTGTGTGCCAGTCAGCTGCCAAAGGGCCAACTTAAAATTGCCTAAAATACATGAAGGCAGAGGTATGGCAAAACTTCTAATTCGCTTCTTTAACCCAGGAGGATAAGATGATGGTCCAGGAACCTGTGTCTAGGTCACACCTCGGAAAGCAAAGGTTTATGGACCAATGCAATAATAAAAGAAAAAATGTGATTCAAACTATGTATCTCACCCTCTTGATGACCCACTGTGGGTAAACTCTTCACATTAATCAGCTTTTAAACTGACTTAAAAGAAATGTTTAATCACACGATTGCAATAAACCATACCCCCGGCCGGGATTGACCCGCGGTCATAGAGTCTCAAAACTCAGCCGTCGCGTTAGCCAATAGGACCAGCTAGCCACAATAAGATTCATCCAACTAGTATATTTCTACACCATATGGTGTAGAAATATCCTAGTTGGATGACTCTTATTTGTGGCTAGGCTGGTCTAGTTCGGCTAAACGCGACGGGCTGGAGGTTTTGAGGACTCTATGACCGGCGGCGTTCAATCCGGCCGGGGGTATGGTTCAGCTTTTTAAAAAATTGTTCGTTGATCCACCAAGTTCCCAGGTATGGCTTCTTTGTCCGACTCTGTGAATGACCCCATTTTCCTGTACAACCCCCCCCCCCCCCCCCCCCCCCCCCCCCCCCCCTTCTCTTGGAGGTTCCAAATTATGATAGCTTCCTAGAGGGACCATCCTTTCAGGATCTTCACCCCATAATGTTGGGGCTTGGCAGAATCACAAGTAGAGCACTACCCTTATGCCAACCTAACCCTATATATTTTCTCGGGATGTTTCAGAAAAGTGCAATCTTCTTTATCATACTGTGGAATGTAGGTACTGCTTAACCTATAAATTCTCTCCCTACGAAGCTCCAATCCTGAAAAAACAACAGGCTACTTCAGCAGGAAGTTGTATTATTAAAATATGATTGGTGGAGGAATCGTCCAGTCCATGGGCTTCACATGATTCTTTAAAAAAAATGTAAGGGGAGGGGAATTCAAGGTTTATGTACAATCACAGTAAGATGAATGAGGTACATTACCGGGATATTACCCTTCTTTCCACGTTTGGACTTATGTACTGGACTTTGTGTGTAAGGCCATTTTCATTTCCACACTTTATCTCCTTTTAAAACGTTACTATCAGGCTTAAAGAGGAAGGAGCTTTCTGCCCTTCAAAAATTCCATTTGGCATGCAGAACTCGCTTTACCACACTCAGAAATTGATCCATCAAGTATTAAAGGCCTTTTTGAAGGCATGGAGGTCTATCTTAGAAGATTTATTTGTAGTTTCTAATAGCCCCATTATGAATCCCTCTTTGAAGGATTCAAAATTATCTCAACTTACTATAATCTCAGTAAATCGCTTTTGGCCAATCTACTATTCATTTGTAAGATCTAAAGTAGGTTTAGTGGCACAGAGCACCCCTTAAAGCGCGAAGTTTAATTATAAATCATCCCATTCCTCAGGATAAGAAGTCCCTGCAAAAGGTCTTTGGAATTGATTAGGGATTTTAAGGAAGTTGTGCAAAAACTTTTTTTGGGGCACAAATTGTCAAGAGGCTTCTTTTAACCGGTGTACATACATTATGTGCTGCTCCCATACCGTGGTCTCTTGATTGTTCAACCATTTATACTGCAGGATGATGCTTGTGACTCGGAAATTGGGGGCCATTACTGGAATCAAAACTGGAAGAAAAGGGTGATTTTCACTCTGTGGCTTACTACACAGCCAAATACTAGACTTATTGAATTGAGCCTACTCCCACTATTAAAAAAGAGGTCCTAGACATGGTCTCTTTGCATGATACTTGCGGTGGAAAAAATTTGACTTATTTTGTCTAGTACTATGTCATATCGTGGCCCCGTCTTCATTGGCCATACAATAATCCAGATATACCTCAGCTCAGTCAAGAAAAAGAATACCGTCTGATGAGATGAACCTTACAGGCTTGCAAACTGTACAACCTCACCATTGTCCATATACCAGCAAAGACAATGTGCTTGGCTCACACTCTTGTTAGGATGTAATTAGGGACAACAGGGGTAGTAAACTTTTTTACACTTTGTAATACAGTAAATTTGAGTTAATTTGGCCATAATTTTTTTAAAGTGAGGGGGACACTTGCTTCTTTCTGCGTGTGTCTTGAAACCTACACTACTACCGTCCTGCTCTCTCACTCAAAGGGTCGTTGTCTCACTTTAAAGTTTTCTTGTTGTTGAACACTACCTAATGAGCTGAATAATAGAGAGGTTTAAAGCGTTTCCATTATTATTTTGTTGCCATGGTGGCACACTACTCCATGGCTATTGAGAGCCCTTTCGGGTGGGGCGGGAGGAGAGTATGGAATTTTTGCATTTTATTAGCATATGTCACACACCCATATAGGCATGTCTCCCAACCAGCGAACCAGGTGCGAGAAAAGGTTTAACGTATCAGTGGGCGCCAAACATTATACCAATATCTTGGTTCAACCACCAATCACAAGAAAGCCCACCAGCGCTGTGAAGTGATGCGGGTCACTCTTGCAACTGCTTTTGGCCCTTACCCCTGGTCGCTTTTCAGTTTTCAGTGTGTCTTTGTACTTGCATTTTAGCCTCTTTGTATTAGTGTTAATGGCTGTACATAGGTATATATTTGTTGTCAATAGCAGCTTGTTTTGGTGAAGGAAATAGTCATTATTTATCACTGCTGCCTTTTTTAGTCTGTTTCTAATTGAGTTAATCATACTACGACAAGTGTGCAGGCTGTAGTCTACTGCCTGCATGCATAATAGGTAGTGGGGGAGGGGAAAGGAAGAGAGAGAAAAACTGAAGGTTACTGGTAATTTATTCCTTATAGGTCGTATTCAAGGGGCTCCTTGGCATGGTGAATGGAAGAGGTCTTGGTTGAGGAATTTGAATTTTTTTGGTCTCCTTCCACAGACTGAACTAATTA
The DNA here is from genome assembly GCF_026875155.1 of Cherax quadricarinatus. Lineage (NCBI taxonomy): Eukaryota > Metazoa > Arthropoda > Malacostraca > Decapoda > Parastacidae > Cherax > Cherax quadricarinatus. The sequence goes on along the minus strand of NC_069477.1, from coordinate 27,780,817 downwards.
CCCCCCAATCCCCACTTACCTATCTCATCCTCCCCCCATTCCTCTTTTCCCTTTACCCTCTCCCTCCCAAACCTCCCTTTTTCCTCATCCCATTTGTAGCTCTGGGGTCCTCCCTTTCAGGCATTACCGTTTCCAGGTCGGGGCAAAGGGTGCCAGGGTTTTATCCTGCTCCGTGGGGTTCCTCGGAGTCATGTAGTTTACTGTGGGAATCTGGATGGATCTGGAAGAACCCTGCTTCTTCCCGGTTTTCTAGGTGGAGGCGGTCGGGGTGTCTGCCGGTGATGGGTGATCTCAGAGGTGCCTGCCGGATCTGGGGACGGTGGCAGAGGTATTATGCTTTGTGGTGTGTATCCAACCGCCCCTCTATTTTGTCCGCCCAAGGGTAGACTCAGTGGATGGTGAGGTTGCTATCCTGGAGCCTCATTACTTGCATGAAGGGTTTAAGGTTATGGCTTGGGTTTCCATGCTGCATCTTCACTGTGGTGGTTTCGACGGTCCTCATGGAAGAGGAGAAAGGAAAAGGAAACTTTTTGGCCTTTTCGAGCCTTCTAGTAACTGTCCCTTCCGTTGTCCCTCTTCACTTTTTTTTTCCTTTTTTCTTTCTTTTTTTCCTTAAAATAATAGAAAGAAGTACCGCGATTAGGAAGTCTTATTTCTTTGACCCTCCCCCAGGCCCTTTTTTGTTACTGCACCCTGTTCTGACCCGGCTTCATTATTGGACCATTCTCCAGACTTTTCCATACCACCGGGCACTCTGCTGGCAATGCTATCGTTTACCTGCTCAGGCATGCCGAGGCTCTCTTTAAACCATTTCTTGTTAGTTACCTTGCCCTTGCCACATCTTTAACTGATGCACTTCAGCTTTCTCAAAATATGGTACAAATGGTATTTCAGATCGCTCACCTGCCTCAGGATTCAGGCCGCCCACGGTACTTATGCTAAATGTTCCAGACATTTTGCTGATGTTCCTTTGATTTTGCTCAGTTACCATGACATGACCTAACACGGAACACATACTTTCATTTACACATCATGTTTACAAGGTACACAGTGGATCAAATTCTTTCCTTGCAGCGACATCTTCAATGATTATCTTTTCAGACCAGAGTATGGTAAAAGCTCCTCTTTTACAACCACCTTGACCACAATATATCCTTAGGACAACTCTTCAGAGTGGCACGCGCAATTCGTTTACTGTGCAGAATGCAGGCAAAGCTTCATGATCGTTCCCATCTTATTTCTGTAATAAAGTTGGTAGAATTACCGACAATATTAAAAGTAAAAAGGACAAACAAGTGCCAATAATGTGACATTTATTGTGGCAAACGGTGCTTCGCTCTTCCTGGAGCTTTATCAAGCCTTTTACCAAACAATACATGGACACAGAGGGTATATATAAAGGCTCTGAGTGAGGTGCAAGACTAGTGGTACCATTTCGAATGTTCATAGTGGTAGTAGTAAGTAGTAGTTAGTAACACAGCCTCACGAACCAGTCAATGCAGGAGTTTAACACTATACCCTTTGGAGGCTGTGGACAAGATCTACGTAGGTGAAACAGCAAGAAACCTCGACACCCGCCCTAATGAAAACACATTACGCATGTAGGAACGACAAACTTAAACAAACGCCTGTGTACAAACACGAAATTCCACCATCATCCATGAAATTCAGAGAGCCAATTAGTGATCAAGATAACTAATTCCGCACCACGCAAAGTGCCTTGAATCAGCACTGATCGCTGTTTCGATTACAATTAAACAAAAACAACGGCAGCTTCACCATCTCGAAGTCTTAGCAAGAATCCTCCTGAAAACAGTAAACCCTGCCATCACATTAGTTCTCCTGTTATATACACAAGCACATACAGAGAGTGAACACCGGAAAAAAAACTGGCTCTTTCCAGTCTATAATTTGTCCAACTATTTTTATGTTACCACAAGTAAAGCTTTTATGATCCTTTTTACTCATGTACTCGAATTATTTGCTCTTTCCATATTATTTTGTTACTACTACTACTACTACTACTACTACTACTAACTACTACCACTAGTGAACATCGAAATGGTACCTCACTAGTATTGCACCTCACTCAGAGCCTTTATATACCCTCTGTGTCCATGTATTGTTTGTAATGGCTTGATAAAGCTCCTGGAGAGCGAAACGTTGCCACAATAAATGTCACATTAGTTGCACTTGTGTCCTTTTACTTTACATCTTATTTCTATTGATAGTGTTCCCACAACAGTTCACAAGCACGCTATTCTCAATTCTTGTAGTGGTACGGTGGTCTTATCGAATACCATTGTACAGTGTGAGTTTCTGTCTTGCAGTGATGGTATCTAGAGCAATTAGCCTTCAGGAAACTTTCAATTCCTCAAAGTTGGAACATGTGTCCTGCCCACTTACAGGTAGAGGATGCTTTCCCAGTAACATTGCCCGCTTAACTACGACTGTCCTGAAACTCCCGTTCTCCGTTTATAACATGAGACTCGCCTTGAAGCCCAATCATATAAAGTGGTCCCTACACCCCAACAGCATTGAATGGTTGGTTGACTCCGGAATCCAGCTAAAATACTGCAGGTCTACAGTGGAGTACCCAGTCTGCGATGCAGTGAATCAAGCCAAGTACATCCTTACAGTCTTGCCCACTTGTCTTAATTGCATCGAAAGCTCACCCTTCTTTTTCCTCCGTTGCAAGGTATATCATAAATGAAACGTGAAATCCATTGTCTGAAGGCCTTACTTATGCTACGGTTGTCTCTCGGCTTTGCCTTCAGAGGAGATCTTTTCCAGTGTTCCTTATTCCTGAAAGCTAGGGGACCTCCAATCTGGTGGTCCCTGCCTACAAGTTTCCTCGGGATGCGGTCTGTTCTGGGGCCACCCCCTGTCTCAAATTGTTTTGCGGGTTTTACCTCTGGAAGCCCCCACCTCCTTACTCTTTCTACCTCGACTTCTTATTCTCAACCGTAGTTTTCTCAGTCTGCAAGGGCCGCTGCACGACTGGATCTTCGCGCCTATCACCTGCTGAAGTTGAACCAGTCTCTTAAGCCATGTCTTCTTCGCATTCCTCCAGTGCTTACAGTTCCCCAACAGTTTTCTTTCCGGCCCGCGGTGTCTAGTTCTCAACCCCCTTCTTAACTCTCACATGAAGGTGGAGGTTCACCTTCCTGGTGGGCCCCTCTTCTCCTGTCCCCCCCAGACTTCTTCCCAGTCCCCTGCCAGCCTCCTTCCTCTCTGTTCCCTGACAGATCCTTTTCTGTCTCTGCCAGTGCAATCACTCCAGGTTTCATATCCCTCTTCCCTCTCAGGACCTCTTTGATTCTCTCCATAGATTACCCCGATCTCTATCTTACCCTCTCTTACCTTGTCTCTGAAGTCAATGGTATCTCGGCGTCTTCCTATGTCCGCCAGACATCGACCACTATCTTCGATTATATTACGGAGACGAACTCTCAATGGACACCAGTGCACTCTCCTGTTTCCTTTTTATTTTACACAATCCCTTGCAGCACTTTTCCTTCACAGCATCCAGATTCTCTTGCTTACACACTTTCCATTGCCTCTACACGTTGACTTCACTGACCCTACTAGGGGCCCGTAGTAGATTTTATCTCATCTAATTGTCGGCATACCATTCGTGGCCTCAGGGATAATCAGGGAGAGCTCCTAGGTGTTATTCTGCTCTCCCAGTTTTCCCCAGTAGTGTCGGGCTTACAGAGCCTAAACTTCATTCACTGTTAGTGTCCCGTTTCAGGCTATGTGCTGTTTAATTCTTTCTGATCGCTTTCCTGAATGAAAATTTTTATAAGATGCACTTCTGTGTGCAATTAGTATACCGTTTCAACAGATCTTTGTTCATTTTCTGCTGCATTATGACTGCAGCCTGATTTATTTTTGCACAGGGGGGTATACAGTGATGGGAGAAAAGAGCACTGTGCCTTGTGAAAGAGGGAGCTTGTCACTGTACCACCTCAGACTTTACTGCAGTTTACGATTACTCCGTGTTCTGTTTTTTTTTTAAATATAAGATGCATCGATCAACTTTCCCTGTTATTCCTTTTTCACTCATTGTTTTTTTTTGCGCTGTTACACAATGGTCGCAGTGCGAAGGTTTCGCATTGTCTGTGTATATATACCATCTGCAATTTTGTTTGTTCTCTAGAGAATCCATGCCTTGTCATAGTGAGTCCAGTAGTTAGGACAGGCAGGAGCGACCTGCTCTCTGAACCATGTGCCCTGGGTTGTTGTAATGATGGTTATCTAGATGGGTGGCGATCTTGCTTCTTAGAACCCTTTCAATGATTTTTATGATACGAGGCATAAGTGCTATTGGTCTGTAATTCTTTGCTTAGCTTACTGTTCCTTTCTGGAGTTAGGGGCTGTATCTATTCTTTGATGACCACATATCTCCATGCTACTCCCTCTCATAGACTGCTAAAGGCACGTAACAGGAGTTTGTTGCAGTTATTGATTGAACCTGGAGTTCACGAGTCTGGGCCTTGGGCAGAGAACGTTGGGTTATGTCATTTAATGGCCTTTCTCGAAGTCATGTGGTGTTAGGGGTATATATTAACTGAGTTTGAATTGACCATATTTTAAGCTTCGGTCCATAAATAATTTATTTAGGATGTCGGCTCTTAGTTGGGTCAGCGGCTCATTAAACAAAGTATCATATTGAGTCTTAGTATTTTCACTCATTTCCTTGTGTCATCTGCGTGTCCTCATGGACCTTACGCTAGAGGTCCAATTCTGGATAAGATTTTGCCTTAGTTTTGGCATAGAAAAGAAATATTTTGGGTTTCAGTTTTATGGTTTTCAGTTTCATCCTGAGTTTTTCTTGTCTCCTGTAATGATTCCTTAAGCTTAAGTTCGTTATTTGCTATTTTTCTGCCAGTGCTCCCTTCGTATTTCAGGTATACGGCCCTTTTCAGGAGCTCTGTATTCTTCGCCTCGCCTGTGGACGCCGATCTCGACGGGTGAACGTATGAACAGAAATTGAACGCTATCACGGGCATACTTTTGCCTAAGATAAATTAAAAGTTAAAGAGCGGTGAGTCTCAAAACTCCAGACCGGACACGTTAGCCACGGACCATCTGGAACAATTAGATTCATTCCAACTAGGTGTATTTATACACCCATAGAAGGTTGGCTTAGGCACTGTGACCACAAATGCAATGTATTCACAGATGAATCTGCCGCCAGCGTGCCCATTACGAATACTTATCTCATCTCCTCAAAGCCGTCGCCATGACTACGAATTCGTAATGACACGATTGCAGAATCATAAGATAAAGGTTAATGTTTCGGATTTTTAAACCTTGAAAGTTGGGAACCCAGGATAACCAAAGAAAGACAGTGAGTCATCGAGGGACTGTGTCTTATTTTCTTGTGGTCCTCAATCTTGTCCCCCAGATGCGACCCACACAAGTTGACTAATGGACAAGAAATGATCGTCACTGACCCCTTTTTTTTTTTTTTTGGGGTTAGCCCTTGCGTTCTTACACATATACTGCTATGTATGATAATCTATAAAACTGTATTTGTGTTATTACCTGAATAAACTTACTAACCCCCAGGTACCTAATTTGTCTGCTGGGCGTGAACGGGACAGCATGTGGTAAGGAAAACAGCCAGTGTTTCACCCTTACCGCGGTTCGAACCGTGATATCAGTGTGTGAAGCGAGAGCATTACCTAACAGGCCACGGGCCACCCCCATTACGAGGATGTTATAACCAAAAACCTTGCAATACCATATTTTTCCTGACACAGACGGGTGGGGATCCTCAAAAGGACTGAAACGCACATGACAAGTGCAGAGAACTCCAGTCTAATGCAACCAAATCTCACGAGGATCCGTTAAATTATACGCAAGTCACGGGGTTATGGTGAGTTGAGATAAGGCGGATCTACAGAGGAGCACCATACAGAAAACTAACACAATAATGTCGGTTGAACCATATATGCGAAACCTGGATTCTAGTTTTCAACCCACTTGTCTAGAAGAATTTAGTAGTGAATTCAGCAAGTAGGTCTAGTATCTAGTAGTTGAAGTTCTGCTCACTACATCGAGGATTTTCAGTTATATAGACCTTGCAAACTCCTCCTGCTTTGTTGGGAAAACATATTGGCACCCAGTTGCCTGAGGCTTTTAATATGTTCAAGGGTACTGTCGAGGGCTTGGCTGGACCTATCGGCCCATCGGTTAGCGGCCTCGGCAGTGGGAAGCGGAACGAGGGTGGCCACGGCGCGCAGTAAGCGAGTGTCGGGATCTTCCCCTCTCTCTTTCCTTCTTTCCCTTTCTCCTTCCTTTTTTTCTTTTTTTCTTTTTTCTCCCTTTTCCTTTTCTACATCCATTTCCTTTTCTCCTTTTCCCTCTTTTCTTTCTTCTTTCTCTTCCTACTCCTCTTTCTCTCTTGTTTTTCTTTTTCCTTTTTTTTTTTTTCTCCTTTTCTCTTTTTTCCTCCTCCTCCTCGTCTCCTCTCTACTCATTATCAAAAGCATACAGGATCTAGTAAGGATCGTATATTGCATCCCACGAAAGTTTTGCCAAGTTTAATAACATTGACAAAACAAAAAGTATACTGTACCATTTCCATGTTACAAGTAGCAAAATGGCAGCAACACGTTCCATTAACATCACTAACCTTCTTAGTCACGAGACACCATCAAGGTGCCCCGCTCCTGGTGGCTAAAGCTCTCGCTTCACACGACGAGGCGTCCGGGTTAGATTCTGGCGAGGGTAGAAGCATTTGGGCGTGTTTATTTAACACCGGTTGTCTATGTTCCCATCCAGTTAAATAGGTACTGGGGTGATTAGTAGATGGTGTGGGTCGCACTCCTGAGACAAAACGCCTAATTTGCGCGAAATGCTGCATAACAAACCGGAATTTCTATATAAATAGTTGTTATTATTATTATTATTATTATTAATTATTATTATTACTATTTTTATTATATAAAGGGAGGCCCCTGACCTTGAACTTTCTTCAACGAACTTTAACAAAATTAATGTTGAGAAATGTTGAACAAATAGAAGAAGTTACTCTGAGGTTATAAGTAACAGACTTAGTGTGAGGTGTTAACAATTATAAACACTGTCGCCAGAACGTTGCTCACCCAGTAAACACTACACTATTTTAGTTTTACTAAATTCGTGAACATATAAATACTTGAAAATGTGGTTCATAAACATATCGGCATTTTTTTTTTTTCTTTGCATTTCTATATATTAAAAAAATCTAAATGGTTTGTAATAAAATCAGTTTTAATAAAACAAATATTTCCAGTTGCGGTAAAACCAAGCGGTTGTGTGTTGAGAACGACGTTAAAAGGTCTTCTCTACTACCGGTCGCCACATTTTATTTAGGCCATTTTATTTTAATAAAAATGGCCCAAATATTTATAAGCTTCAAGTAAATGTTTAAGCTTTCTATTAATGAAGCAAATCAACACCAAAAGTTTCAAGTCTATCTGAAATGGCATTGATCCAGCAATTGCTATGTATCCAGTTATTTACAAACTTTTTTAATGTTACATTATATTTTTATATTTGCAGCTAAACATTGTTAACTTATAGTGTGTCATCATTCTAATGTATTTTATAAAACATGTCGGCCGTTTCCCACCAGCACGGGTGACCGAATAAAGGAACAAACTTTTATCATTAAATTCCATCACTGCCTGGGCAGGAGAACATGTTACACTACACTATTAAAACTGCAACTTTAACACCCCTCCTTCAGAGTGCAGACACTGTATTTCCCATCTCAGGACTCGAGTCCGGCCTGCGGTTTCCCTGAATCCCTGCTAAATATTAAACGTGCTGCTGGAGTGTGAGCAAGGTAAGTCCTAAAAAACCATCTGTCAATTCGCTCCTATCGTAACACGCTACGCATGCTTGCTGGAAGTCCAAGCCCTCACACACAAAACCTCACTTTACCCCCTCCTCCAACCTTTCTAGGCCGAACTCTACCACGCTTCCTCCATTACAGATTAATATACTCTCGAAATCATTCAATCTTCTTTGCACCCTCTTCTACATGTTCGAAGCACCTCAACCTCTTTCAGCCTTGTATAATTGCTTTGGTAATCCCAACCCTCCTAATTTCCAAAAAACAACGAACTGTCAATATTATATTCCACACCCACATTGCCCTCAGACATTACATCCCCACTCCTCAAGCCTCCTCTCTGTTGCAACATTCACCACTCATGTTTCACACCGATATAAGAGCGTTGGTATAACTATACTCACATACATTCCCCTCTTTACTTCCATAGACAAAGTTCTTTGTTTCCACACACTCCTCAGTGCGCCACTCACCTTTTTTCCCTCGTCAGCTCTATGATTCACTTCATCTTTCATAGACCCATCTGCTGACACGTCCACTCCTAAATATCTGAATACATTCATCTCTTCCCTTGCAACCTCTAGAGAGCGATGCTCTCTAGAGCGATGCTTGGAAGATGAGACCCTTTCTAGAGAGAGGTTAGGAAGATGAAACCTTTCTAGAGGGAGAGTAGGACGATGACCCCATCTCTTGAAGAAAGCGAGTGGTGTTAGGCCCTCTCCGGAGTAAAGTAAGTGGTATGACACCTTCCAGAGTAAGATGAGTGGTGTGACACCTTCCAGAATAAGGTAAGTGGTGTGACACCTTCCAGAGTGAGGTAAGTGGTGGGACACCTCCCAGAGTAAGGTAAGTGGTGGGACACCTCCCAGAGTAAGCTTTTCTCTCCCGTAAATCTTCCGATTCCAATAAATAAAATTTTTGACGGTAAAATCCTTCTCTGTAATAAAAAGTTAATATGATGGATTTTTCAGGTGAAGAGAGAGGTTCTTCCTTTACCAGGGAATTACCCTGTAACTCATACTTATTATCCCAGAGATTTATGGCCAGAGGAGAACTGAGAGGGGGGATTATAAATTGCCGGATTATATATTTATCCCAACTGAGATCTGCAAAGGAGCCCAGACTTTTATGCAGTGAACATGTGAGCCTACAAGTAATTATTTTTCTTTGATTATCTGTATGAGTCTAGAAATTGACTTCTTGTTTATTCAAAGTCCTACTGTGACCAACTACGCTGTGTTTCCAGCCAATGTCTAAATTTTCTCGTGTACATGTAATTTATAGTTCTGATGCTAGGTATATATTATATGTTCTGAGCCTTTGTCTATAATTTATTTTCTATTTGTTCTGATATTCTGCGATGAGATGTTATTTGTAAGAGAACTGAATCTTCCCGAAGTTTAGAAATATATTTATCGATATCTTGTTCTCTCATCGATATTATGTTCTCTGGCAGTGATTTCACACACAAGGCTTTCTGGCTTTCCAAACCTTACGTAGCCTTCTCAGACTTTACTTAGTCTTAGCTAGGGGCCAAGACACCCGTCGCAGACCTTGCAAGTGGCTTTTGTACCTTGTGTGATCATACCAGACCTTGCTAAGGGCGTTTGAACCGTATGTCGTCATCCAAGACCTTTCTAGGGTCACAGTTACCTTGTTTGGTCCTAACAGACTTGGTTAGCGGCTCCTGTAACTTATGTGATTATCTGTGACCTTGTCAGTTAAGGGCTTATGTTCCTTGCAGTTTGAGGTCAACACAGACCATTCTAGGGGTACATGTTGTATCACATCTTAGACCTTGCTAGGAGCCCATGCAGAGGGTGATGGACTGGTGGGGAGGGTGAAGAACTGTGTTTCCAGAAGTCCATCTGTGTCCCTACAGATGAACTCCCTCACTTCCCTTGCTGGAGATGGTGTTGTGGTGAAGGTGAAGGACTGGTGGTGAGGGTGAAGCTGCTGGTGTCGATGATGAACTGGCGGTGAGGGTGATGGACTGGTGGTGAGAGTGATGGATGGAGGTGGGGGGATGGAGTGAGGGGTAAAGGTGATGGACTGGTGAGAGGGTGATGGATTTATTTGTGAGAGTGAGGATAGGGGTGAGGGTGAGGGATGGGTGAGGGTGGTGGAGGGGGAGAGGGTGATGGACGGGTGGTGAGGGTGATGGCGGGGTGAGGGGGTGATGGTATTGTGAAGTGTGGTTTGGTGGCGGGGGTGATGGATGGTGGTGAAAGTGATGGTTTTTGTGATGAGAGTGATGGACTGGTTGTGGGGGGTTAAACGGGGGGGGGTGGGAGGGGGTGGGGAATTTGGGGCACTGGGGGAGAGTGTGGCTGGTGGGGGGAGGGGATTGGTGGAGGGGGTAATGGCGGGTGGTTTTTGGTGAGGTTGGGGGTGAGGGTGATGAACGGGTGTGGGGGGGGGACTGGTGGGGGGGTGATGGATGTGGTGAGGGTGGGGGGATGGGGGTTGGGTGGTGGACTGGTGGGGGGGTTGATGGATGGTGGTGAGGTGATGGATGGGTGAGGGTGATGGACTAGTAAGAGGGGTAAGGACTGGTTTCCAAAGTCATCTGTCCCCTTCCACATTTCCCCCTTCCTGGTGATGATTTGGTTTTGGGGGTGATGGACTTTGTGAGGCGGGACTGGTGGTGAGGGTGAGGGACTGATAGTGAGAGTGAGGATGGTATGGGGGTGGTGATTGTGTGTGTGTGTGTGTGGTGTGTGTGTGTGGTTGTGTGGGGTGTGTGGGAATGTTTGTTTCCCCCTAGTTTATGTCTCCAAAAGCCCATCTGCGGCCCTCAGATAATTTCCTTCCACACTTCCTTGTTGGTGTGGGTTTTGGGTGATGGTTTATGGACGGTGGTGAGGGTGATGGCTGGGGGTGAGGGTGATGGATTGGGGGGGAAAAAAGGGTGAACGTGAGGGAAATGGTGGGGAGGGTAAATGGTAGGGGGGTGGGGTGATGATGGTGGTGGGGTGATGGTCGGGTGGGGGGGGTGAGGGACTAGGGTGTGGGTGGACGGGTGGGAGGGTGATGGACTGGGGGGAGGGTGATAGACTGGTGGTGAGGGTGATGGCTGGTGTGTGTGTGTTGTGTGTGTGTTTTTCCCCTATTCCATGTCTCCAGAATCCACTGGGGGCCCCTCAGATGAACTTCCTTCCACACTTCTCTTGTTGGTGATGGGTGGTGGTGATGGTTTGGACGGGTTTTTGACTGTGAGGGACTAGGGTGGGGGGTGATGGACGGGTGTGTGTGTTGTTGTGGTGTGTGTTGTGTGTTTGTGGTGTGTGTGTGTGCGTGTGGTGTGTGTGTGTGTGTTTGTTTTTCCCAGATCCATGTCTCCAGAAGTCCATCTGGGGGGCCCCAGATGAACTTCCTTCCCCCCACTTCTTTGTTGGTGAGGGGCCCTGGTGGGAGGGGTTATGGACGGTGGTGACTGTGATGGACTGGTGGGGAGGGTATGGACTGGTGTTTGTTGTTGTTTTGTGTTGTTTGTTTTTGTGTGTGTTGTGTGTGTGTGTTGTGTGTGTTTTCCCCTTGTTCCTGCTCCAAATCCATCTGCGGGCCCCAAAATGAACTTCCTTCCCACACTTCACTTGTTGGTGATGGCTGGGGGTGATGGTTAGGGACTGGTGGTGACTGTGAGGGACTGGTGGTGAGGGTGAGGGATGGTGTGGGTGTGGTTTTGGTGTTTTGTTTACTTTCCCTAGTTCCATGTCTCCGGAGTCCATCGCGGGCCCCAAGAACTTTCCCCACACTTCTCTTGTTGGGATGGGC
>NC_069477.1:27759188-27764188 GCF_026875155.1 Cherax quadricarinatus | reverse complement strand
AATGGTTCCTGTCATTAAGATCGAAAAGTGATGGCCAGAAAAGTAATAAAAACTAAGACATATTTAATTGGTAAAGATTTATTTCCTACAACTCTGCCTTTCACAAGAAAACTTGCAAATGTCTTCTTTGCTTTGTCTTATACAAGTTTTTCTTCGACTGTCAAGTCTTTACACTTCACATCTCTCAAAATAACTTGAAAATATTCTATAACAACATTTTTGCTAACGATTTATTGCCTATGGAATACAATTTAATTTTAAGAGAAGTGATAGAAAAAGCAGAAATGCGTATGTGAGTGTGTGTGTGTGTGTGTGTGTGTGTGTGTGTGTGTGTGTGTGTGTGTGTGTGTGTGTGTGTGTGTGTGTGTATATGTGTGTGTATGTGTGTGTATGTGTGTGTAGAGTTCATGTAAAGTTATATAAATGTGCTTATTTGTGGACATATGGACGAATTACAACACTTATATAGCTAAGTAAGTAAAAACAAGAAATTAACATAAACACGTTATGAAACATAAATAGAAGTCCGAGATTTATATCAGTAACCTCAGTTGGTGGCCGAGTTGGGAGGCAGCTCAGTCTCGTCTGGCTGGTCTACTGTTCCAGGCTGTCTTGGTGGATGTAATTACAGGACGCAGATTTCTGTGTGTCCCCTCCTGTAATTCCACCCACCTGGACAGTCTCGGCAGTAGACCAGGTAGACAAGACCAAGTTAACATCCAGCAAGGTCACTGGGGAGGGGCCAACACCTGCTGAACCTGGGAAAGTTAGGAAGGAAGTTCATCTGAGGGCCCGCAGATGGACTTCTGGAGACATGGATCTAGGGAAAGCAAACACACACACACACACACACACACATACACCACCACCAGTCCACCTTCACGACCAGTCCATCACCCTCACCACCAGTCCATCACCGTCACCACCAGTCCATAACCATCACCACCAGCCCATCACTCACAAGTAAAGTGTGGAAGGGAGTTCATCTGAGGGCCCGCAGATGGACTTCTGGATACATGGAACTAGGGAAAGCAAACACACACACACATACACCACCACCAGTCCACCTTCACCACCAGTCCATCACCCTCACCACCAGTCCATCACCGTCACCACCAGTCCATAACCATCACCACCAGCCCATCACTCACAAGTAAAGTGTGGAAGGGAGTTCATCTGAGGGCCCGCAGATGGACTTCTGGATACATGGAACTAGGGAAAGCAAACACACACACACATACACCACCACCAGTCCACCTTCACCACCAGTCCATCACCCTCACCACAAGTCCATCACCCTCACCACCAGTCCATCACCGTCACCACCAGTCCATAACCACCAGCCCATCACTCACAAGTAAAGTGTGGAAGGGAGTTCATCTGAGGGCCCGCAGTTGGACTTCTGGATACATGGAACTAGGGAAAGCAAACACACATACACCACCACCACCACCACCAGTCCATCTCCCTCACCACCAGTCCATCACCCTCACCACCAGTCCATCACCCTCACTACCAGTCCATCACCATCACCACCAGTCCATCACCCTCACCACTAGTCCACCATCTTCACCACTAGTCCATCACCCTCAGCACCAGTCCATTACCCTCACTACCAATCCATCACCCTCACCACTAGTCCATCACCCTCACCACCAGTCCATCACCCTCACCACCGGTCCATCACCCTCACCACCAGACAATCACCCTCACCACAACACCATCACCAACAAGTGAAGTGTGGAAGGGAGTTCATCTGAGGGCCCTCAGATGGACTTCTGGAGACATGGAACTAGGGGAAGCAAACACCCTCACATCACATCACCAGTCCACCACCTTCACCACTAGTCCACCATCAGCATCAGTCCATTACCCTCACTACCAGTCCATCACCCTCACCAGCAGTTCATCACCCTCACTACCAATCCATCACCATCACCACTAGTCCATCACCCTCACCACCAGTCCATCACCCTCACAACAAGTCCATCACCCTCACCACCAGTCCATCACCCTCACCACCAGTCCATCACCAGCAAGGGAAGTGTGGAAAAAGGGAGTTCATCTGGGGACACAGATTGACTTCTGGACATAGCCATTCACCCTCCCTACCAGTCCATCACACTCACCATCAGTCCATCACCCTCACCATCAGTACACCCACATCCATCACCCTCACCACCAGTCCATCACCCTCACCACCAGTCCATCACCCTCACCAACCAGACCATCACCCTCACCACCAGTCCATTCACGAGCAAGGAAGTGTGGAAGGAGTTCATCTGAGGGGACACAGATGGACTTCCGGAAACACAGTCCTTCACCCTCCCCACTAGTCTATCACCCTCACCGTCAGTCCATCACCCTCAGCAACAGTCCATCACCCTCACCCCCAGACGATCACCCTCACACCAGTCCATCACTAGCAGGAAGTGTGAACTGACTTCTGGAAACACAGTCCTCACCCTCCCCACCACTCCATCACCCTTCCCACCAGACCATCACCCTCTCCACCAGTCAATCACCCTCACCACCAGTCATTCACCCTCCCTACCAGTCCACCACACTCACCACCAGTCCATCACCCTCACCACCAGCCCACCCACACCACTAGTCCATTAACGCTCCCAGAAAGTCCTTCACCCTCTCCACCAGTCCATCACCTCCCTACCAGACCATCACCCTCCCCACCAGTCCCAATCACCCTCACCACCAGTCCATCCCCTCCCACCAGTCCATCACCCACAAGGAAGTGTGGGAGTTCATCTGAGGGCCCGCAAAGAAGGACTTCTGGAGTCATCGAAACAGGGAAGGAAAACACACACACCCACACCCACACACAAACTCACCACCAGTCCATCACCCTCAGCAACAGTCCATCATTCTCACTACAGTCCATCACCCTCACCACCAGTCCATCACCTCAGCAACAAGCCCATCACCCTCAAACCCTGCCATCATCCTCAAAACCATCCATCACCAGAAGGGAACGTGGAACGGAGTTCATCTAGGGGACAACAGAAGGACTTCTGGAAACACAGTCCATCCACCCTCTCTACTAGTCCATCACCCTCACCAACAGTCCATCACCCTAACCACCAAGTCCATCACCCTCCCACCAGCCCATCACCCTCACCACCAGACCACCCTCCCCCACCAGTCCATCTCTAGCAAGGGAAGTGTGGAAGGGAGTTCATCTGAGGGGACTCAGATGGACTTCTGAAACACATCCTTCACTCTCCCCACAGTCCATCACCATCACAGTCAGACCCATCACCTCAGCCAACAGTCCATCACCCTCCCCACAGTCCATCACCACCAGACCATCACCCTCCCCACCAGACCATCACCCTCCCCACAGCCCATCACCTCCCCCCCGTCCATCCCCTCAACACCAGTCCATTAACCCTCACACCAGTCCATCACCAACAAGGGAAGTGTGGAAGGGAGTTCATCTGAGGGGACACAGAAGGACTTCTGGAAACACAGTCCTTCACTCTCCCCACCAGACCATCACCCTCCCCACCAGACCATCACCCTCCCCCCAGACCATCACCCTCCCCACCAAGCCATCACCCTCCCTATCAGTCCATCACCACACCACCACGTCACATCAACCCTACAGCCAGTCCATCACCCTCACCACCAGTCCTACCTTCACCCTCACCTCCACTCCACCCCACACCACTAGTCCATCACCCTCCCACCAGACCATCACCCTCACACTAGAACTTCACCCTCCCCACCAGTACCATCACCCTCACCACAAGTCCATCACCCTCACCACCAGTCCATCACCCTCAACCACCAGTCCATACCCTCACCACCAGTCCATCACCCTCACCACCTGCCAGACCCTCACACCAGCCCATCACCCTACCACCAGTCCATCACCCTCACCACCAGCCCATCACCCTCCCCACCAGTCCTTCACCCTCCCCACCAGTCAATCACCCTCACCACCAGTCCATGACCCTCACCACCAGTCCAACACACTCCCCACCAGTCCATCACCCTCATCACCAGCCCATCACCCTCCCCTCCAGTCCTTCACCCTCCCCACCAGTCATTCACCCTCACCACCAGTCCATCACACTCACCACCAGTCCATGACCCTAACCACCAGTCCATCACAGTCACCACCATTCCATGACCCTCCCCACCAGTCCATCACACTCACCACCAGTCCATCACCCTCACCACCAGTCCATCACCCTCACCACCAGTCCATCACCCTCACCACCAGTCCATCACCCTCACCACCAGTCCATGACCCTCACCACCAGTCCATCACCCTCACCACCAGTCCATCACAGTCACCACCAGTCCATCACCCTCACCACTAGTCCATCACACTCACCACCAGTCCTTCACCCTCACCACCATTCCATGACCCTCACCACCAGTCCATCGCACTCACCCACCCAGTTCATCACCCCTCAGCAACAGTCCTCACCATCACCACCAGTCATCACCCTCACCACCAGTGCATCACCATCACCACCAGTCATCACCCTCACCACCAGTCCACCATCACCACCAGTCATCACCCTCACCACCAGTCCACCATCACCACCAGTCATCACCCTCACCACTAGACCATCACCTCACCACCAGTCATCACCTCACCACCAGTCATCACCATCACCACCAGTCATCACCCTCACCATCAGTCATCACCCTCACCACCAGTCATCACCATCACCACCAGTCATCACCCTCACCACCAGTCCATCACCATCACCACCAGTCATCACCCTCACCACCAGTCCACCATCACCATCAGTCATCACCATCACCACCAGTCATCACCATCACCACCAGTGCATCATCACCACCAGTCATCACCATCACCACCAGTCATCACCATCACCACCAGTCCATCACCATCACCACCAGTCATCACCATCACCACCAGTGCATCACCATCACCACCAGTCATCACCATCACCACCAGTCATCACCATCACCACCAGTCATCACCATCACCACCAGTCCAT
>NC_069477.1:27746688-27754188 GCF_026875155.1 Cherax quadricarinatus | reverse complement strand
CAGTCCACCATCACCACCAGTCCACCATCACCACCAGTCATCACTCTCACCACCAGTCCACCATCACCACCAGTCATCACCCTCACCACCAGTCCACCATCACCACCAGTCATCACCCTCACCACCAGTCCACCATCACCACCAGTCATCACCATCACCACCAGTCGCACCATCACCACCAGTCATCACCCTCACCACCAGTCCACCATCACCACCAGTCATCACCCTCACCACCAGTCCACCATCACCACCAGTCATCACCCTCACCACCAGTGAGTGTAATAGTGTGATTTTTTTATTCATGTTAAATCACGTTAGTTTACTTGTGACACAACTTCACTATTAATAGACTGATGCATCTTAGGCAGAATAACTCTCCCAGCTTCTTGAAGATTCATTTATAATAAAAGGATGATAACCATTAGTTTAATCCCATCAACCATGAATTTGAAAGATTTCCTGAAATATTCCAAACTGTGAATCTTGGAACCAGATCAGTTAGTAAATATATGTGGTGCCGAATAGGTAAACTGGTTAATTAGCAGAACTCATTAAAATTAATTCCTTTCTGATTTTTTTTCTTATACGGTTGAAGATTATATTTTTTTTTTCTAAAAGCACCAAAAACCTTATATACAAGCACAATTTAATTAGCCAAATCCAACTAAAGATGTGTGAGCGCATGTGTGTGTGTGTGTGTGTGTGTGAGTGTGGTGTTGGTGTGTGTGTGTGGGTGGTGTGTGTGTGTGTGTGTGTGGGGTGTGTGCGTGAGCGCATGGTGGTGTGTGTGTGTGTGTGTGTGTGTGTGTGTGTGTGTGTGTAATGTGTGTGTGTGTGTGTACCACACTATTTGTACCACCTAGTTTGTGGTTTGCAGGGTCGATTCCCTAGCTCCTGCCCCGCTCTTCACCGGTTGCTACTAGACCCCCTCTCTCCCCACTCGATGAAGCTTTATCCAAACCTCGTCTTAAAACTGTGTGTGCGTGTGTGTTGTGTGTGTGTGTATGTGTGTGTGTGGTGTGTGTGTGTGTGTGTGTGTGTGTGGTGTGTGAGTGGTGTGTGTGTGTATGTTGTGTGTGTGTGTGTGAGCGCAGTGTTGTGTGGTGTGTGTGTGTATGTGTGTGTGTATGTTTGTAATGTGCGTGTGTGTGTGTGTGTGTGTATGTGTGTGTGGTGTGGTGTGTGTATGTGTGTGTATGTGTGTGCGTGTGTAATGTGTGTATGTATGTGTGGGGTGTGTTGTATGTGTGTGGTGTGTGTGTGTATGTGTTGTGTGTGTGTATGTTGTGTGTGTGGTATGTGTAGGTGTGTGTGTGTACGATGGTGTTGTGTGTGTGTATGTGTGTGTGTGTGTGTGTGTGGTGTTAGTATCCCATTTGGTCCTTAGGCACATGTCGAAATAGACACTAGGCCCTCTTGTATGTGCAGCGTATATATATATATATATGTGGTGTGTGTGTGTGGTGTGTGTGTGTTAGTTACCATTTTTTTCCTAGGCACATGTCGATTAGACCCTAGGCCTGTTGTAGGTGTGTATGGTGTGTGTGTGTTTGTTACCAGTTGGTCCTAGGGACATGTCGAGTAGACACTAGGCCTGTTGTATGTGCAGGCATATGTGTTGGGTGTGTGTGTGTGTGTGTGTGTGTGTGTGTGTGTGTGTGTGTGTGTGTGTGTGTTGGTGTGTGGTTGTGAAGTGGTTTGTGTTGGTGGTGTGTGTTTTGGTGTGTGTGTGTGTGTGTGTTGGTGTGGTGTGTGTTGGTGTGTGTGTGCGTGTTGTGTGTGCAGTGTGGTGTTGGTGTGTGTGTGTGAGTGTTGGTGGCCTCAATTCAGGAACAGGAGCACAAATCCAATTCCTTAGATCATGAGTCCCGTCACCAGCGTCAAGGATCCTCCGTTGAGGGCATGGCTTCAAGAACCTTATCGTATTTCTTCTAAGTTCATATGGATCCTGCCTCCTACACTGCCTTTCACCCACATCTTCAACTTCCTCTCTACTCAACACTGAAGAAATATTCCCCTAACATACCTGTGACTCATGTCTGTTTCTCGTCTCTCAAACAATCTCGTTCTTGTCAGATCTTCAATTCCTCTCATTGTTTGTACGTTGAATTCATAGAACGTAAAGAGTACAACGCATTATATGGTCCTAGAAATTAGTGTGTATGGAAACCTGGATACTATTGGTGTATGTGAGTGTCTCTGTGGAATTCTGTGTGTATGTGATGTCTCTGTGGGAATCTTTGTGTGTATGTGAGTGTCGCTGGTGGGAATCTTGTAGTATGTGAGTGTCTCTGTGGGACTCTTGTGTTGTATGGTGAGTGAGTCTCTGTGGGAATCTTGTGTGTATATAGTGTCTCTGTGGGAATCTTGTGTGCATGTGAAGTGGTGATCTGTGGGAAACTGGTGTGTATGTGAGTGTCTCTGTGGGAATCTTGTGTGTGAGTTCTCTGTGGGAATCTTGTGTGTGAGTGTGAGTGTCTCTGTGAAACTGTGGTATGTGAGTGTCACTGGTGGGAATCTTTGTGTGTATGTGAGTGTCTTGTGTGATCTTTGTGTGTATGTTGAGTGGTCTGCTGAGGAATCTTTGTGTGTATGTGAGTGTCTCTGGTGAATTTGTGTGTATGTGATTGTCCTCTGTGGAATCTTGTGTGTATGTGAGAGTCCTCTGTGGAATCTGTGTGTATGTGAGTGTCTCTGTGGGAATCTTGTGTGTATTTGTGTGTCTCTGTGGAAGCTTGTTGTATGTGTGTGTCTCTGTGGAAACTTGTGTGTATGTGATACTTCTGTGGGAATCTTGAGTGTATGTAGTGTCTCTGTGGAAATCTTGTGTGTACTGTAGTGTCTCTGTGGGAAATCTTGTGTGTATGGGAGTGTAATCTGTGGGAATCTGTGTGTATGGGAGTGTATCTGTGGGAATCTTGTGTGTACTGTGAGTGTCTCTGTGGGAATCTGTGTGTATGGGAGTGTCTCTGTGGGGAATCTTGTGTGTATGTGGAGTGTCTCTGTGGGATCTTGTTGTGTATGTGAGTGTCTCTGTGGGAATCTTGTGTGAATGGGAGTGTCTCTGTGGGAATCCTTGTGTGTATGTGAGTGTCTCTGTGGGAATCTGAGTGTATGTGTCTCTGTGGGAATCTTGTGTGTAAGTGAGTGTCCTGTGGGAATCTTGTGTGTATGTGAGTGTCTCTGTGGGAATCTTTGTGTGTATGTGAGTGGATCTGTCGGGAATCTGTGTGTATGGGAGTGTACTGTGGGAATCTTGTGTGTATGTGAGTGTCTCTGTGGGAATCTATGTGTGTAGTGAGTGTTATCTGTGGGAATCTTGTGTATATGGGAGTGTAACTGTGGGAAGCTTGTGTTATGTGCGTGTAGCTGTGGGAATCCTTGTGTGTATGGGAGTGAAATCTGTGGGAATCTTGTGTGGAATGGGAGTGTATGCTGGGGAATCTTGGTGTGTATGTGAGTGTCTCTGTGGAATTCTTGTGTGTATGTGAGTGTCTGCTGTGGGGAATCTTGTGTGTATGTTGGAGTGTCTCTGTGGGAATCCTTGTGTGTAATTGGAGTGTAACTGTGAATCTGTGTGTATGTGAGTGTTCGTGGGAATCTTGTGTGTATGTGATTGTCTCAGTGGGAATCTTGTGTGTAATGGGAGTGTATCTGTGGGAATCTTGGTGTAAAAGGGAGTGTCTCTGTGGGAATCCTTGTGTGTAATGTGAGTGTCTCTGTGGGAATCTGTGTGTAATGGGAGTTATCTGTGGGAATCTTGTGTGTATGTGATTGTCTCTGTCTGTGGGAATCTTGTGGTGGTATGGAGTTATCGTGGAATCTAGTTTTATGGGAGTGTATCTGGGAATCTTGTGTGTATGGGAGTGCTCTGTGGGAATCTAGTTTATGTGAGTGTGGTCCTGTGGAATTCTTGTGTGTATGGTAGTGTATCTGTGGAATCTTGTGTGTATGTGGTGTATCTGTGGGGAATTCATGTGTGTATGTGAGTGTCTCTGTGGTATCTTGTGTGTTGGGAGTGTATCTGTGGGAATCTGTGTGTATGGGAGTGTATCGTGGGAATCTTGTGTGTATGTGAGTGTCTCTGTGGAATCTTGTGGTGTATGTGAGTGTCTCTGTGGAATCTTGTGTGTATGTGAGTGTCCTCTGGTGGGAATCTTGTGTGTTATGTGAGGGTCTCTGTGGGAATCTTGTGTGTATGGGTCTCTGTGTGAATCTGTCCATCCTCCACGAAACTGGAAAAAATATTATCACATTAGTTTTTTTGTTTTCATATCGTATATCAGAGAAGGATTGTGTGTGTGTGTGTGTGTGTTGTGTGTGTGGTGTGTGTGTGTGTGTGTGTGTGTGGTGTGTGTGTGTGTGTGTGTGGCGCGTGTGTGTGTGTGTTGCGTGTGTGTGTGTGTGTGTGTGTTGTGTGTGTGTGTGTGTGTGGTGTGGTGTGTGTGTATGTGTGCGTGTGTGTTGTGTGTGGTGTGTGTGTGTGGTGTGTGTATGTGTCGTGTGTGTGTGTGTGGTGTGTGTGTGTGTGTGTGTGTGTGTGTGTGTGTGTACTGCTAGTTGTACTTCACGTAGTTGTGACCGAGGGTCGGTCATAGCTCTTGGCCTCCGCCTCTTCACTGGCCGTTACTGTGTGTGTGTGTGTGTGTGTGTGTGTGTGTGTGGCGTATTATTGTTGTTGTAATGCATATGTCTGTTTATGTAAATGTGTTTGGGATGTTTATCAGTTTTGTGTTGCTGTTTCTTTAGTGAAATGGCCCCCGGTTAAAAAAGATGTGGGTGTGCCGATGCTTAAATTGTGTGTTTAAGGGTGTACACAGAACTCTTGTGGATCGTTTGAGAGCCTTGCAAGCACAAATACAAATAAAAAAAATGCTGATTAATAGTGCCTTGCAGCTCAATGGGGAAGGAGAGCAATACACGGCAGTCGTCTACATACAATACCATGTTCAGAAACATATTGAGATGCTTAATTAAATCAAAATTATTTAGTCAAGTTAATTTAAATAGTTGATCGGAGTCTAAAAAAAATTAATAATACCCCGATTCATGGGTAAATTGGGGATTTGAATCATAGTTTAGTTAATTGGGCATTGTGTCGATGCTGTCTAAGTGGATGTAATTATGGGACACAGATTTGAGTGGTGTCCTTTCTTGTAATTGCACCCACAAGGGCTGTCTCAGTGAGTGACCAGCTGGACAAAGCAAAGTTTCCATCCAACAGAACACTCGGGGTGCATAAAGGGGGAATTCAGGCCTAAAATTTTTTTTTTTTTATTTTTCGTTCTATTTCTATTCACATTTTTTTTGTACGTAAAGAAGCACCTTTCAATAGTAATGTGACCAAGTTTCAATAAGATAGCTCAAAAAACAACTGAGAAAAAAATTATTTACTAATAATCATACATAATCATACATATTGCAAGGTACCGTCGAAGTGGGGATTCTTGGAGAAGCTGTTTTGGCATTATCCTACGCATAAAACAATGCTATCACTGTATTTCTAGTGGATTGCCGTTCTGTAATTTATCCTTTCTTCATTCTTAAAAAAATAAATTTTGTATGTTTTTTGACTTCAGCCAAATATCTGACTTTGCCCTCACATAAATCAAAAACAAATTATGATATCTCAAAAAGCGATCCACTAGCTTGTAAAACAATCTTTCCTTTATGTTCTCTGTGAATTTCATTACTTCTGCTATTATTAACTTAGTTACTTGCTCATATATGTGAATAACTTACTTCCGAGATAATCCACGAAACAGCCGGACCACCTTTTTTTTTTTTTTTTTCCGAGAAAATAACATTTTTCTCAGTCTTATACTGCATTACGAGTGTAATATCATAGTTAACCATGCTCGTTTTCTCTAATATAAGGACCCTGGAGGTGAGAGAAAGAGAATGTAAGCCCTCTCTGAGAATGGGAATCTATTATTCCCGATGGAGCGCTCTGGAATATTCCATATATTATTCATTCTGGAGTATTTACCATACTTCTTTGTTATTTATATTGTTTATTATGTCATATTAGATCAATTGTGATAGATAAATAAGCCGTAGAAGCTATAATAGCGTTATATTGAGCCATATTCCCCGGCCACCCCCGAGACTGGAATTTTCATGACGTCAGCAAAATGGTGTCGGAGGTTCCTGGTTGGTTGGAACTCTACGTATAAGTCCCACCTACTGTATTATGATGCAAATCGTCAATTATTATCTTAGAAAGAATAATACAGTAAATACACGAAAAAAAAACGGAAAAAAAAAAAATAAATTGACGACAGGTGAGCACACCTGTCGCGGGTGGTGACGTAACCCTAGGTGTATTTAAATGACCATAATTCCTTGTAGGAATGTCGTAGAACAATGATTCTGGTACCATTGTGTTGCCAGAGAGTTAAGCTATTTTTCTATAAGATTAACTCAGTTTGTGAATTTTTTTCGGAAAAAATTTTTCGTTCGTGTTTTCCCGGAATTCCGCCTAAAGGACCCCAGTGGAAATAAGTCACTGACTTTATTGGGTTATCCTAGGTTCTTTACACATATGCTGCTATGTGATAATCTATGTAACTGTATATGTGTATACCTGAATAAACTTACTAAAACCACTGACACACTTGAACTTATGGTGATAAGAATATGGATAAGATATCTAACAAGCTGACTGTACTTAGAGAAGTGGGGAGGGCAAGATATTCGCCGGAATAAATACATGGACACATGATCCGTGGGAAAGAGGCGAGGCTGATCTCAGGGAAGCGAAGAATGGGAGACATCCGTAGCTCACAAACACTTGATCTTAGGGAAGGGGAGGATACCGGTTGCTGAAGCTGACTTTAGGGCAGTGAAGGGACACTGATGGACTCCTGGGCGCAGGTACATGGGGAAAGCATAAAAAATGCAGTAAGTGGGCGAGTGTGCCCTAAAGACGAACCACTGGCCTCCACCTGGCAAGGTCTGGTAACTCAGAGATAACTCTGAGGCTGGCGTGGTCCTAAATTATAATAATAATAATAATAATAATAATAATAATAATAATAATAATAATAATAAAAGAAGAATTTAAGGGTCTACTACTACCATTCTATCCTCCCTGACGAGATGGACAGTGTACATATCTGATAACTTGTTCATACTGTACATAAGTACAGTATAGACAACAGCTATTGCAGTCATAGATAAATATAATGTTAAGTGGTATACTACAACACACACACACACACACACACACACACACACACACACACACGCACACACACACATACACATACACACACATACACACACACATACACACACACATACACACACATACACACACACATACACACACACACACAACACACACTTTTAGGGCGTGTTTTAGCAGCTAAAGCAACCAGTGTTAGTGACAACGTCAGTGAACAACCCTAAGTGATAACCAATGTATTAGCAAAAATAAATAAAGTGAAGGCGAGAGAAAGCCTGAATTATACAACAAAATTTTTAAAGTGCCAGTTC
>NC_069477.1:27717903-27746188 GCF_026875155.1 Cherax quadricarinatus | reverse complement strand
CCCTTACACCTTCACCTGGGTACACCATACACCTTCACCTGGAGTACACCATACACCTTCACCTGGGGTACACCATACACCTTCACCTGGGGTACACCATACACCTTCACCTGGGGTACACCATACACCTTCACCTGGTTACACCATACACCTTCACCTGTGGTACACCATACACCTTCACCTGGAGTACACCATACACCTTCACCTGGGGTACACCATACACCTTCACCTGGGGTACACCATACACCTTCACCTGGGGTACACCATACACCTTCACCTGGGGTACACCATACACCTTCACCTGGGGTACTCCATACACCTTCACCCGAGGAACACCATACACCTTCAACTGGGGTACACCATACACTTTCATCTGGGGCACACCATACACTTTCACCTGGAGTATGCCTTACACCTTCACCTGGGGTACACCATACACCTTCACCTGGAGTACACCATACACCTTCACCTGGGGTTCACTATACACCTTCACCTGGGGTACACCATGCACCTTCACCTGGGGTACACCATACACCTTCATCTGGGTTACACCATACACCTTCATAAGAACATAAGAACATAAGAAAGGAGGAACACTGCAGCAGGCCTGTTGGCCCATACTAGGCAGGTCCTTTACAATTCATCCCACTAACAAACATATGACCAACACAATTTTCAATGCTACCCAAGAAATAAGCTCTGATGTGCAAGTCCCACTCAAATCCAACCCCTCCCACTCATGTACTTATCCTGCCTAAATTTGAAACTACCCAGAGTCCTAGCCTCAATAACCCAACTAGGTAGACTGTTCCACTCATCAACTACCCTATTTCCAAACCAATACTTTCCTATGTCCTTTCTAAATCTAAACTTATCCAATTTAAATCTATTACTGCGGGTTCTCTCTTGCACCTTCATGCACCTTCACCTGGGGTACACCATACGCCTTCACCTGGGGTACACTATACTCCTTCACCTGGGGTACATCATACACCTTCACCTGGGGTACACCATGCACCTTCACCTGGGGTACACCATACACCTTCACCTTCATCTGGGGCACACCATATACTTTCACCTGGAGTATGCCTTAGACCTTCACCTGGGGTACACCATACACCTTCACCTGGAGTACACCATACACCTTCACCTGGGGTACACTATACACCTTCACCAGAGGTACACCATACACCTTCACCTAGGGTACACCATACACCTTCACCTGGGGTACACCATACACCATCACCTGGGGTACACCATACACCTTCACCTGGGGTACACCAAACACCTTCTCCTGGGGTACACCGTACACCTTCACCTGGGGTGCACCATACACCATCACCTGGGTTAAACCATACACCTTCACCTGGGGTACACCATACACCTTCACCTGGGGTACACCATACACCTTCACTAGAGGTACACCATACAACTTCACCTGGGGTACACCATACATCTTCACCTGGGGTGCACCACACACCTTCACCTGGGGTACACCATACACCTTCACCTGGGGTACACCATACACCATCACCTGGGGTACATATACACCTTCACCTGTGGTACACCATACACCTTCACCCGTGGTTTAAGAAATGAAACTGAGCAGTTAGATGATGGGCCGCCAGAGTGAGTCTAGGCAACACGTCAGGTTTCCCAGGACTAGTCTCATCATAGGTATTATTAGATTTTTATTATTGCTGTTTGTATCATTTGTACTCACCTAATTATGGTTGCAGGGGTCGATTCATAGCACATTGTGTGTGTGTGTGTGTGTGTGTGTGTGTGTGTGTGTGTGTGTGTGTGTGTGTGTGTGGTGTGTGTGTGTGTGTGTGTGTGTGTGCTTGTGTGTGTGTGTTTTTGTGTGTGTGTGTGTGTGTGTGTGTGTGTGTGTGTGTGTGTGTGTGTGTGTGTGTGTGTGTGTGTGTGTGTGTATGTTTGTGTGTGTGTTTGTGTGTGTGTGTTGTAGTATACCACTTAACATTATATTTATCTATGACTCCAATAGCTGTTGTCTATACTGTACTTATGTACAGTATGAACAAGTTATCAGATATGTACACTGTCCATTTCGTCAGGGAAGATAGAATGGTAATAGTAGACCCTTAAATTCTTCTTTTATTATTATTATTATTATTATTATTATTATTATTATTATTATTATTATTATTATTATTATTATTATTATAATTTAGGACCACGCCAGCCTCAGAGTTATCTCTGAGTTACCAGACCTTGCCAGGTGGAGGCCAGGGTTCGTCCTTTAGGGCACACACTCGCCCACTTACTGCATTTTTTATGCTTTCCCCATGTACCTGCGCCCAGGAGTCCATCAGTGTCCCCTCAGATAGTGTCCCTTCCTCACTGCCCTAAAGTCAGCTTCAGCAACCGGTATCCTCCCCTTCCCTAAGATCAAGTGTTTGTGAGCTACGGATGTCTCCCATTCTTCGCTTCCCTGAGATCAGTCTCGCCTCTTTCCCACGGATCATGTGTCCATGTATTTATTCCGGCGAACATCTTGCCCTCCCCACTTCTCTAAGTACACTCAGCTTGTTAGATATCTTATCCATATTCTTATCACCATAAGTTCAAGTGTGTCAGTGGATTTAGTAAGTTTATTCAGGTATACACATATACAGTTACATAGATTATCACATAGCAGCATATGTGTAAAGAACCTAGGATAACCCAATAAAGTCAGAGTGACTTATTTCCACTAGGGTCCTTTATGCACCCCGAGTGTTCTGTTGGACGAAAACTTTGCTTTGTCCAGCTGGTCACTGACTGAGACAGCCCTTGTGGGTGCAATTACAAGAAAGGACACACACAAATCTGTGTCCCATAATTACATCCACTTAAACAGCCTCGACACAATGCCAATTAACTAAACTGTGCTTCAATCCAATTTGCCCACTGAATCGAGGGTATTCATTAATTTTTTTTAGACTCCGATCAATATTACATTACGTGACTAAATAATTTTGATTTAATTAAGCATCTGAATATGTTTCAGAACATTGTATTGTATGTAGACGACAGCCAGTGTTGGGCTCTCCTTCCCCATGTGAGCTGCAAGGAATATTAATCAGCATTTTTTATTTGTATTTGTGCTTGCAAGGCTCTCAAACGTCCACAAGAGTTCAGTGTACACACTTAAACACACATTTATGCATCTGCACACGCACATCCTACGCATTCACTAAAGAACAGCACACAAACTGATAAAACATTCCAAACACATTTACATAAACGGACATATGCATACAACAACAATAATACACACACACACACACAGTAACGGCCAGTGAAGAGGCGGGGCCAAGAGCTATGACTCGACCCCTATGTGAATACAACTAGGCAAGTACACACAACACACACACACACACACACACACACACACACACAATCCTCTCTGATATACGAATATGAAAAAAAAAATCTAAAGTGATGAATATTTTTCCAGTTTTCGTGGATGACAGATTCCCACAGAGACACTCACATACACACAAGATTCCCACAGAGACACTCACATACACACAAGATTCCCACAGAGACACTCACATACACACAAGATTCCCACAGAGACACTCACTACACACAAGATTCCCACAGAGACACTCACATACACACAAGATTCCCACAGAGACACTCACATACACACAAGATCCCCACAGAGACACTCACATACACACAAGATTCCCACAGAGACACTCACATACACACAAGATTCCCACAGAGACACTCACATCACACAAGATTCCCACGATACACTCACATACACACAAGATTCCCACAGAGACACTCACATACACACAAGATTCCCACAGAGACACTCACATACACACAAGATTCCCACAGAGACACTCACATACACACAAAATTCCCACAGAGACACTCACATACAACACAAGATTCCCACAGAGACACTCACATACACACAAGATTCCCACAGAGACACTCACAAACACAAGATTCACGCAGAGACACTCACATACCACACAAGATTCCCACAGAGACACTCACATACACACAAGATTCCCACAGAGACACTCACATACACACAAGATTCCCACAGAGACACTCACATACACACAAGATTCCCACAGAGACACTCACATACACACAAGATTCCCACAGAGACACTCACATACACACAAGATTCCCACAGTGACACTCACATACACTCAAGATTCCCCACAGAGACACTCAATACACACAAGATTCCCACAGAGACACTCACATACACACAAGATTCCCACAGAGACACTCACATACACACAAGATTCCCACAGAGACACTCACATACACTCAAGATTCCTACAGAGACACTCACATACACACAAGATTCCCACAGAGACACTCACATACACACAAGATTCCCACAGAGACACTCACATACACACAATAGTTTCCAGTTTCCATACACACTAATTCCAAGGACACACATATGCGTTGTACTCTTTACGTTCTATGAATTCAACGTACAAAACATTGAGAGGAATTGATAGAGCTGACAAGAACGGATTGTTTGAGAGACGAGAAACAGAATGAGTCACAGGTATGTTAGGAATTATTTCTTCAGTGTTAGAGTAGAGAGGAAGTTGAAAGATGTGGTGAATGCAGTGGTAGAGGCATGGATCCCCCCCCTATATAACTTTAAGAAGAAATACGATAAGGTTCTGAAGGCATGCCCTCAAGGGAGGCTCCTTGACGCTTGTGACGGGTCTCATGATCTAAGGATTGGATTGTGCTCCGTTCCCTGAATTGAGCTGAATACCTTCCACCCCCCACAACGCTGCATAATCTTATGGGTTTAGCGCTCCCCCATGATTATAATTATAATCCATGAAAGGGAACACAGCAACGACCAGCGAAGAGTCTGGTCCAGGAGCTGAGACTCGATCCCTGCAACCTCATATGGGTGAGTCCATTCGCATACGCATTTCTGGACTCACACAACAGTTAAAATAAAACACAAGTAAATAAGGCAAAATAAGGAAATTAATATGCATTTTAAGAACAAACCATACCACGGGTGGGGTTAGAACCCGCGGTCAGAGAGTCTCAAAACTCCAGACCGTCGCGTTAGCCACTGGACCAGCTAGCCACAAGATTCATCCAACTAGGTACATTCATACACCATAGGAAGGTTAGCATAGGCACCTAGTTGGATGAATCTTATTGTGGCTAGCTAGTCCAGTGGCTAACGCGACGGTCTGGAGTTTTGAGACTCTCTGATCGTGGGTTCTAACCCCGCACGTGGTATGGTTTGTTTGCAATTGTGTCATTACGATTTCCTGAGTCAGAGTAACGAGTTACACTTTAAAAATGCTGAAAGAAAATTCTAAATAGCCTTATGTAGGGTAAAAAGAAGCTGGGAATAATTAATAAAACAAATTCTTTATCATGGCATTTTCATGTCCCATTTGTTTCATTTCCTCTGTGTTGATAGAGAAAAACAGTCACTACCACTCTTGCAAAATAAAAACTGTCGGGTAAGAAAATAAAAATTATTGATTTCGTAAACTCAAACTCAGGGTAAAAAAAAAAGAAAATGGTGTCTCGTGCAGCCTGGTCAGAACGTCTTTTTGTTAATGTCTTTTGATATTACGTTATGTTTTGATGTAATGTTATATATGTGGTGTTGGCATACATTACAATATAATGATGTGGGAAATTATACTGTGATGTGTGGCTTATAGCATACAGTGCAATATGAATGTTGTAGTTCACTTTGTTGTGTTGTATGGAGGTTAGTATATTTTTTTAATATGAATGTTGTGGTACAATATGTTGTGATGTGATGAATGGAGGGGAACATACTGTTGCTCGGAGACGAACTTAAGACTTGTGTTTCATAGACTTCCGTTAACGTTATGTCTTTATTGATTGTGCACCTTCCACCATCACCTATGGTGCACCTTCCACCATCACCTGTAGTGCACCTTCCACCATCACCTGTAGTGCACCTTCCACCATCACCTGTAGTGCACCTTCCACCATCACCTGTAGTGCACCTTCCACCATCACCTGGTACAATATGTTGTGGTACAATATGTTGTGATGTGATGAATGGAGGGGAACATACTGTTGCTCGGAGATGAACTTGAGACTTGTGTTTCAGAGACTTCCGTTAACGTTATGTCTTTATTGATTGTGCACCTTCCACCATCACTTGTGGTGCACCTTCCACCATTACCTGTGGTGCACCTTCCACCATTACATGTGGTGCACCTTCCACCAGTACATGTGGTGCACCTTCCACCATTACCTAAGGTGCACCTTCTACCATTACCTGTGGTGCACCTTCCACCATTACCTATGGTGCACCTTCCACCATTGCCTATGGTGCACCTTCCACCATTACCTATGATGCCCCTTCCACCACTACCTATGGTGCACCTTCCACCACTACCTATGGTTCACCTTCCACCACTACCTATGATGCACCTTCCACCACTACCTATAGTGCACCTTCCACCACTACCTTTGGTGCACCTTCCACCACTACCTATGGTGCACTTTCAACCATTACCTATGGTGCACCTTCCACCACTACCTATGATGCACCGTCCACCACTACCTATGGTGCACCTTCCACCACTACCTTTGGTGCACCTTCCACCACTAACCTATGGTGCACCTTCAACCATTACCTATGATGCACCTTCCACGACTACCTATGGTGCACCTTCCAACACTACCTATGGTGCACCTTCCACCATTACGTATATTCCCTCCCTTCCCTTCCCCACTTCCCCAAGGTGCTCTCGCCTTTCCCAGGTCCATGTGTCCGGGAGTCCATCCGTGTCCCCTCAGATGTTCTCCCTTCCCCACTTTCCCAGGTCTGCCTTAGCAACCAGAAACCCTTTTTTTCCCGGAGTCCACCTCGATATTCCCCCGCCCTTCCCCATTCCCCCAAGGTGCTCTCCCCTTTTCCCCCAGTCCATTGTCCGGGATCCCCCGTTCCCCTCAGATTTCTCCCTTCCCCACTTTCCCCCAGGTCTCCCTTTAGAAAACCCAGATCTCCTTTTTCCCAGGATCCGCCCAGTATTCCCCCCCTTCCCCACTTCCCCAAGGCTCTCGCCTTTCCCAGGTCCAGTGCCCGGGGAGTCCTTCGGTCCCCTCAATGTTCTCCCATCCCCACTTCCCGGGGGTCCCTTAGCAACCAGTACCCCTAAATTCCCAGGATCCCCCCTAGAATTCCCCCCTTCCCCAAAGGGCTCTCGCCTTTCCCAGGTCCTGTGTCCGGAGTCCATCCGTGTCCCCCAAATGTTCTCCCTTCCCCACTTTCCCAGGGTCTGCCTTAGCAACCAGACTCCTTTTTTTCCCAAAGTCCGCCCCAGAACCCCCCCCCCCCCCTTCCCCATTTCCCCCCAAGGGCTCTCGCCTTTC
Source organism: Cherax quadricarinatus (assembly GCF_026875155.1). Lineage (NCBI taxonomy): Eukaryota > Metazoa > Arthropoda > Malacostraca > Decapoda > Parastacidae > Cherax > Cherax quadricarinatus. The sequence continues at coordinate 27,738,793 of NC_069477.1, read as the reverse complement.
CCGGTCCATTTTCCCGGGGAGTCTCCTTGCCCCCCCTCAATGTTTCCCCTTCCCCTCTTTCCCGGGGTCTGCCTTAGAAACCATACTCCTTTTTTCCCGGGAGTCCCCTCAGATATTCCCCCCCCCTCTCCCCCACTTCCCCAAAGGGTGCCCCCTCCCCCTTTCCCCCCAGGCCCATGTGCCCGGGGGATCCATCCGTGCCCCCCCTCAGATGTTTCCCCCTTTTCCCCACTTTCCCAGGGTCTGCCTTAGCAACCATATCTCCTTCTTTCCCGGGATCCACCTCAGATTTTTCCCCCCCCCCCCCCCCACCCCCCCCAAAGGGCTCTCCCCCTTTCCCCAGGCCATGTGCCCCCAGGACCCATCCGTGTCCCCCCAGATTTTTCCCCTCCCTTCCCCATTTTCCCCCAGGGTCTGCTTAGCAACCAATCTCCTTTCCCGGGAGCCCCTCCTCAGATACCGCCCCCCCTTCCCCATTTCCCCCCAAGGTGCTCTCGCCTTCCCCCATTTTTGTCCTGGAGTCCATCCGGCCCCCCTCAGATTTTCCCTTCCCCCACTTTCCCGGGGCCCCTGCCTTAAAAACATATCTCCTTCTTTCCCAGAGCCCCCGCCCAGATACTCCCCCCCCTTCCCCCATTTCCCCCAAAAGGTGCTCTCCCTTTCCCGGGTCCATGTGTCCTGGAGCCATCCGTGCCCCCCTCAGATGTTCTCCCTTCCCCACTTCCCCGGGGCTGTTAGCAACCATACTCCTTCTTTCCCCGGGACCCCGCCTCAGATATTCCCGCTCCCCCACTTCCCAAGGTGCTCTCGCCTTTCCCCAGGTCCATGGTCCGGGAGTCCATCCGTGCCCCCTCAGATTTTTCCCCCTCCCCCCCCACTTTCCCAGGTTGCCTTAGAAACCCCAGTATTTTCCTTTTTCCCCCAGGAGTCCAACCTCAGATACCCCCCCCTTCCCCCTTCCCCACTTCCCCACTTCCCCAAGGTGCTCCGCCTTTGCCAGGTCCATGTGCCCCCGGGAGTCCATCCGTGTCCCCCCAATTTTTTCTCCTTCCCCCCTTTTCCCAGGTCTGCCTTAGCAACCAGTATCTCCTTTTTTTTCCGGGGATCCCCCTCAGAATTCCCCCCTCCCCCTTCCCCACTTCCCAAGGTGCTCTCGCCTTTCCCCAGGTCCTGGCCCCGGGAGCCCCACCCGTGCCCCCTCAGATTTTCTCCCTTTCCACACTTTCCCAGGGCCCTGCCTTAGCAACCATATCCCTTCTTTCCCAGGAGTCCGCCTCAGATATTCCCCCTCCCCCCCCCCCCCTTTCCCCCCAAGGTGCTCCGCCTTTTCCCCCGGGTCCATGTTGGGGATCCACCGGGTCCCTCAATTTTTCCCCTTCCCCCTTTCCCCAGGTCTCCCTTTGCACCATATCTCCTTTTTTCCCCGGGAGTCCGCCTCAGATACCCCCCCCTTCCCCTTCCCCACCCCCCCCTTTTCCCCAAGGTGCTGCCCTTTTGCCGGGGTCCATGTGTCCAGGATCCATCCGGCCCCTCAGATGTTCCCCCTTCCCCCATTTTCCCAGGTCTGCCTTACAACCAGTATCTCCTTCTTTTCCAGGAGTCCGCCTCAGATATTCCCCCCTCCCCTTCCCCTCCCCCCCCCAAAGGGCTCTCGTCTTTCCCAGGTTCTGTGTCGAGACCAAATCCTTTCCCCCCCTAAATGTTCTCCCCCTTCCCCCATTTTCCCGGGTCCTCCCTTTAGAAACCCAGTATCTCCTTCTTCCCGGGAGCCCGCCTCAATATTTCCCCCCCCCCCTTCCCCATTTCCCCCCAAGGTGCTCCGCCTTTTCCCCCAGGCCCATGTGTCGGGGAGTCCATCCGTGCCCCCAGTGTTCCCCCTTCCCCATTTTCCCCAGGGTCTGCCTTACAACCAATCTCCTTCTTTCCCAGGAGTCCGCCTCAATTTTTCCCCCCTCCCCCTTCCCCACTTCCCCAAGGGTGCTCTCGCCTTTCCCAGGCCATTGTCGGGGAGTCCATCCGTGTCCCCTCGATTTTCCCCCTTCCCCACTTTCCCAGGGTCTCCCTTAGCAACCAGTATCCCTTTTTTCCCAGGGTCCGCCTCAGAATTCCCCCCCCTCCTTCCCACCCCCCTAAGTGCTCTCCCCTTTTTCCCGGGTCCATGTTCGAGGAGCCCCATCCGTGTCCCCTCAGATTTCTCCCTTTCCCCATTTTTCCCAGGGTTGCCATAAAACCCAGACCCTCCTTCTTTCCCAGAGTCCGCCTCATATTCCCTCCCCCCCCTTACCCATTTCCCTAAGGTGCTCTCCCCTTTTCCCCAGGTCCCATGTGCCGAGGAGTCCATCCTGTCCCCTAAAAATTTTTCCCCTTTCCCCCATTTTCCCAGGTCTCCCTTTAGAAAACCATATCCCCTTTCCTTTCCCAGGATCCGCCTCAAAAATTTTCCCCCCTCCCCCTTCCCCATTTTCCCCAAGGGTGCTCCCCCTTTCCCAGGCCATTTCCCCCCAGGATCCATCCGTGTCCCCTCGGATTTCCCCCTTCCCCCCTTTCCCGGGGTCTCCCTTTAGAAAACCATTCTCCACTTTCCCAGGTCCATAGTCCAGAATCCATCCCGCCTCGATTTTCCCCCTTCCTCACTTCCCCAAGGTATCCTGCCTTTCCCGGGGTCCATGGTCCGGGAAAACCACCGTGGGCCCCCGGATGTCTCCCCTTCCTCATTTCCCTTAGGATACTTCCGCCTCACCTTACCCGGTTATTACCCTCCGTGATCTAGCCAGATGAGAACGGGGCCCCTTGTTTAGCTGGTCTACGGTGAACTTCCAGGGGGGTGGAATTACAGGGGGGGACCACAGAAACGCGTCCAAAAAATACACCCACCAAGACTCTAGACCGTAGGTAGCCAGACGCACCCAAAGCTACCGTCCGTTCGGCCCCCAAAGGCCGGTCACTCAGTGAAAATTTGGAAGTTCTTTTTATATTATACAATTTTTCTACATTAAAATATAAGATTTTTTACTTAATTACAGTTCAATGTGATTGGATGTTTTTTTTGTTTTTTAGAGTTTCGTTTTTAGTGTTTTTTTGTCCACCTCCCAGAACGGAATAATTTTTGAATTTTCTTTTTTCATTTGGTTATTTATCCTGTAATTCGCAAGACCGCAGGGGAGTTACAAGCCCGCGAACAATGGAAAAAATTTCACTTTGTCTACTTTTTGGGTTATCCTGGAAATTTACGCATATTTACTTTGCAGATCTTTTGTTAACTTTTTTATGTAAAATCTGAAAACCTAAAAAAACTTCACACACCTTATTTTCACTCTCATTTGCATATTTGTGCAACGGCAGCCTACGGGGTCCCCATAAATTCATACACGCACAAAAAAACGCAACTGCACCCACACAAACATATAAAAAAAACCCATCACCTTTACACTAATATGAAGAAATCACAAGCGCAACAACACACACACAACACACACCACACACACACACACACACAATAAATATAATATATAAATAAAAATATAAATTATAAATTAATATATAATATATAATATATATAAATATATATATAAAAATAATATATATAAATAAAATTGTGGTTGTGTGTGTGTTGTGTTGTTGTTGTGTGTTGGGTGTGTTGTGTGGATAAGTTCTTTATTGAATCCTGTACTTTCCTACATTTTCCACAACAGTGTCTCCCATTTAAAACAATTTTTTTGCAGTTTTAAAAAAGGACTGTGTCCACAGTTGAAACTGTACCAAAAAAAACACTGGGACAAAAGCGTTATTTTTTTTTGTTTTGTTTACAATTATGTTATATTTTTTCCGTGTCTCTGCCCCCTTCCCACCAAGCAATCCTACAAAAATTCATCATTTTTTCCTTTTTTGTGGCAGTTCGCCCCTTTTTATATATATCCCCAGTCACGAAATGTCCACAAAAAAACACGAAGACACAAAGTACACAAAGTACACACACACACACACACACACACACACACACACACACACACAATTCTCTCGTTCCACTGGGGATAATATACAGGGAGAGAATTTTCGGGGGCACTGCCCCCGAGGCCCCGTCTGAAACCAACCTCTAAATATAAAAACAAAATTTTGCCCAGCACACGTTAATCTTAAATCCAACCCCTGTGTCACTCACATGTTTGCAAACATTCTCATGCACATATGTGTACTTCCCCACAGACATCAGAGAACACCCCCCCCCTTATAAGTGATCGCTCTTAGTATATTAATGAAGCGAGGGACCTGCTGTTCACCAACTAAAAAAAAATTCGAGAAAAAATTACCTCCTACTTGATAAAAATATTTATTCTATGGTTTGCGTTTTTTTTGTGATTTGCAGTAATGATTGTGTTTTAAGTAATGACTGTGTTTTTTGGCAGGTTTTTTAGTATGTGTGTGATATGTATTTCCAGTTTTTTTTTTAAAGTTATATTATTTTTTTTAATATAATTCTGAATAATCGGGATGTAAAGCTGTTACAAGATTTCTAGATACCCTTATGATAAATATAAGATATGGGAATAACAGTTGAGAGGTCTTGTACGGGATAAGCAAAAAAACTTCTTGTGAATTATTACATTTTTTAAATTTTTTTCCCGTCTTCACTTCTCTCAACTTCACTATATTGAAAAAAATTTTCAAAACCAATAAAAAAAAAAGAAAATAAGATTCAAACGGGGAGATCAACCTCTCGACAAAAAGTGATTGTTGATGTTGATTTTACAACCTGCCAGTACAACTCTGTCTTAAGTCTTCAATATTGCTGTTTATGTATTACGTTATCTTGCTCACTTTTCCCCTTTATTTTATTGTATTGTTTCTTGTAGTTCTTGTTGATATTTTTGTACTGCTGTACTGTTCTGCTGTATTTTACTGTATTTTTTTTATGGTTACAGTTTTTTTCTTTGTTTTTTACTGTACTGTCATTTTTTGTGTTGTTCTATTGTTATTATGGGGGTTTTTTCTACACAGTTCTTCTTTATTTATTTTTTGTGTTTTCCGCACTCCGTCAATCACAACTTGACATATTCATTCCTTGGGAAATAATAAACGGCAATACACAAACCTAATATTTAAGTTTAGTATGCGCCCCTTTCATGTTACAGTAGTAATTTCCCTGTGTTTTTTTAAAGTAACTCCACTGTTACTAAAACATAAAAAAGGAAACACCCCGGGGGCCTTTTGGGCCCCATACTAGGAAAGGTCCTTTACAATTCATCCCCCCTAAAAAAATTTTTTGCCCAAACCAAATTTTTAAAGCTACCCAAAAAATAACTTTGATGTAAAACCCCCACTCAAATCCAACCCCCCACTCAGGTACTTCCCCCAACCTAAATGAAACTACCCAAAGTCCCAGCCTCAAAACCCAACTATGACTTTTCACTCATCTACCCCCCCATTTGCAAACCAATACTTTCCTATGCCCCTTTCTAAATCAAAACTTATCTAATTTAAATCCATTACGAGGGTTTCTCTTGGGAGGACAGGGTCAAGACCTTTTTAATACCCTTTATTAATACCTACTTCCACTTATACATTTCGTCAGGCTCCCCTCATTTTTCGTCTAACAGGAATTTAATTTAAGAGCCCTTCAATTTTCTTCATAAGGAAGTTTTTCAAATGCTATGTATTAATTTAGTCCCCAAGCTGAATGTTTTTCTAAAACAAATTTTATGTCCATTCTGTAATATGGAGACCAACCTGAGCTGCATAATCTAGGTGACCTTACTAATGTGAAATAAAGCGCAAAAATACCTCTGGACTTCTGTTGCTTACACTTCTTGATATAAATCCCAGTAACTATTCCCTTTTAAACGTATGCTTGGGCCCTTGCTGTCTTGGTTTAAGGTTGCTGCCCCCAAAAAACCCCAAGTCCTTTTCGCAACTGTATGGCAAATTTTTCTACATCATTTAATTTGTAAGTACTATTTTTTTTGGGGCACCCCCAAGTTTCAAACCTTGCATTTATCACATTAAACTGCATCTGCCATTTTTTTCTGACCAAGAATAAGTTTTTTTTAAATCCCCAATTCCAAACATCACTTTTTGAATAAATTATCCACCTTCTTTGTGCCCATCGGCAAATTTTTGCTCAACACTGTAATTCCCTCTCAAAATCTTTTGATATATTTATAAACAACAAGGGGCCCAAGACTGATCCGGGAAACCCACTTGTTACAGTTCCCCCACTCGGTTTTTAACCCTTTTAGGGCCCCACTCTGTGCTTCCTGTAAATGAGCCCATGATCGACCACGAGAGCATTTTTTCCCCCCCAAATGCCATGACTCCACTTTCTTTAACATCTATGGGGGGAAACTCTATCAAAAGCCTTACAAAATCAAAGTAAAAAATTTAAAAATTTCTTTATCGTGGTCAACCCTAAAAACTTTACTGAAGAAAGTTAATAAATTATTCAAAAACCCGGGCCTCTTGTGAACCATGCTGAGTATATTAATCAAGCTATGCTTATCGAATGGCTTTTTACAATCTAGTTTATAATTGACTCAGTTTTGCCTACAATTGAGGTCAGGCTTTTTGGGGGGGTAATTTGACGGTAACGACTTGCCCCCCCTGTTTAAAAAAGAATTACTTAGCCATTTTTCCACAATCAGACACACACCATTTGAAGAGATAAATTAAAAATTTTTTTTAAGGTTTCACAGAGTTCCTTTTTGCATTCCTTGGTGTTGCCGTACTTTTTTTTTCTGCATTATTTTACTTTTCTTGTATACAAATTTTTGCTGTTTTGCTGGGGTGGGGAAAGTTTTCACATTATTATTTTACATCAAGCATTCAAACTTTCCCACAAAAAAGTTGCGGTTTAGCGTTAGCTGACTTTTTTTTTAGTTGAGGTTTAGGGGGTTACGAAGCTAATTTTTTTGGTTAGCGGCCCACGCGTTTTAATTTTAAAAACGAAGGAGACTCAAGATCGGAACTTCCAAAATTTAAATTTACTTTTTTAAATTTTCCGTTTTTGTTTTGAAACACCAATTCTTTTGGCTTAAAATTTTTTCGTGCTGTTTTTGTACCCCGGGGCAAGTTTCCCTTGGCACTTTTTGCGTCCCCTATATGCAATAATAAAAACCCCCTTTCCAAAATTTTTTTTCGTGTGACAACTGTAAAATGGCTCCTCTCATCGGCTTAAAATTTTTTACGTTACCTACTAAAACAGTTGGTATTTTAATAATGGATACTCGTACCAAACTATTCTTTCCCCCAAAAATGGTTTAAATTATTTTTTACATTATTATTTTTTTTTTCCCCCATACACTACCAAATTTTTTAAAGGGGGGGACCGAAAAAGCCAGGGGAAAGACCTGGGTCAATGCCCAAAAAAGCTCCAACAGGGGGGTCATCACGAAGACCCGCGTCAGGAAACACTTGCCCCCCTGTTTCCTGACGAACCTTTTTCCCTAACCAACCCTTGACACTGGAGGGGTTCTTCCCCCAAAAACTGGATTCGTCCCTTATTTTTTTCTTGATTAAAATTTAAATCCCCTCTTTTCCCAGGGGCGCTTTAAGCATTGTTCTTACCTTACATGTAGAAATTAAAAAAGGCACTCAATCTCAGTGCGATCTTTAAAACTTTTAGTCCTGATGTGTTTTCCCTTTTAACGAAGCAATCTGTTGGGTAGGTTAGTAGAACTGGGGGTTAAGTTAGTAAACGAGGTAAGGTTAGTAGAATGGGGTTAAAGGTTAGTAAACTGAGGTTTTTAAGGTTATAAAGGGTTCCGAATTATTAAAAATTTTTTTTGAGAGAAAATTTACTTTTTTTTTTTTCCAATTTTTTTAAATTTAATATTATTACTTTTATAGGGCTATAACACCGTGTGGAAAAATGTCGTCAAAATCCCGTAAACCAGCTATAAATGTACATAAAAATACTTATATATGTAGTTTGTGCGCTTGTTATTTTTTCAATGTCAATAAATGACCAATAAATAAAAAAAAAATAAAACAGTGTAATTTTAATACAGTTTTGAGGGAGGGGAAAATTCCTTAAAACACTTGGACTTTCATCTACATAAAATAAAACACTTAAAAAATATTTTTAAAACTGAAAATAAGCAAGAAAACTCGTACTTAGACTAAATTCATACGTAAAAAAAAGGGATTTAAAAAATTTTTACGTTAATTAGCCTCTCGAGGTGGGGGAACTGTAGGCAGCTTGGTGGCGTTGCGACCACCGGGTTTCCCCTTTTGGTGGATGTAATTACTGGACCATTTTTTCTGTTGTGTCCCTCCAAAAATTTCCACCCCCCTGGACATCTCTACCGAGCCCAGCTAGACAAGACCAAGTTTCCTGCACGGGTCACTGAAGGTGAACCGCTGACTCGGGGAAGTGGGGGGGGGGGATCCACCGGGGTACATAAGGGACTCCTGGACCGATCCGGGGAAGGCACCCTGACCGGGGAAGGGGGGGAAGGGGAGTCCACTCAGGTGATACAAGTAAACCCCTGGAACACTGACCCGGGGGAAGGCACCGCCGCCTTAGGAAGGGGGGGAAGGGAAGACATCCGGAGCGAGCAGGATTCCTGGTTTCCCAAAACTTGGGAAGGGTTGTTTGGGCTGACCTTGTGAAAGTGGGAAGGGGAGCCTCCGGGAGCGAGCGGATGGATTCCTGGATACATAACCTGGGGAAGGCATGAATACGAAAAGTTAGGCTGCCCTTTGGAAAAGGGGGGAAGGGAAGATATCCGGCGTAACGGAAGGGATTCCTATACTGATCCTGGGGAAGGCATGAATACACGTTGAGGCTGCCCTTGGGTAAGGGGAAGGGGGAACACCCGGGAGCGACGATGGATTCCGGGATAATAACCGGGGAAGGCATGAATACATCAGTTGAGGCTCACCTTGTGAAGGGGGGAAAGGGGGAGACCCGAGCGAGCGATGGTTTCCGGGATACATGAACCGGGGGAAAGGCAAGAATACATAAATTTTGAGGCTGACCTTGAGAAGTGGGAAGGGGAAAAACGGCGGAAGAGGGATGGTTTCCCTGGAACTGATCCTAAGGAAAGCAAAATACCGCTGGCCAAAGGAAGGGGGGAAGTGAGTCCACTCGGTGACAAAAGTGACTCCGGGAGACCTGTCCGGGGAAGGAAAAACCCCCGCCCTTTAGAATGGGGAAGGGGAAGACCCCCGGGAGCGAGGGGAGGGTTTCCCGGGATTCATAAATTTGGGGGAGCTTTTTTTTTGAGGCTGACCTTTGAAAGTGGGAAGGGGAGACACCCGGGACAGGGGAGGGATTCCGGGAACATGAACCGGGGGAAAGGGCATGAAAACGTAAAATTGGCTGCCCTTTGGAAAAGTGGGGAAGGGAACATCCGGAGCGAGGGGAATGGATTCCGGGGATACTGAACCTGGGAAGGGCATGAATCGGAAGTTGAGGCTCCCCCGGGGAAATGGGAAGGGAGACTCCGGCGGTAGACGGATGGATTCCGGGATACATGATCCTAAGGAAAGAAAGAAAAAACCGCTGACTCTGGGGAGTGGGGAAGGGAGTCCACTCAGGGACACAAGTAGCCCCTGGAGACACTGACCCGGGGAAGCACCGCCGCCCTTTAGGAAAAGGGGGAAAGGGGAAGACACCCCGGAGCGAGGGGAGGGTTTCCCGGATTCATAAACTTGGGGAAGTTGTGGTTGGGGCTGACCTTGTGTAATGGGGAAGGGAACATCCGGAGGGAGATGGATTCCTGGGATACATGAACCGGGGGAAGGCATGAATACATGCAGTTGAGTAAAACTTGTTAAGGGGGAAGGGGGGACATCCGGAGCGAGGGGATATTCCTGGATACATAACCTGGGGAAGCAAGAATAAAAAATTTTGAGCTGACCTTGGGTAAGGGGGGAAAGGGAGCATCCGGCGGTAGACGGATGGTTTCCTGGATCATGATCCTAAGAAACAAGAATCCCTGACTCAGAGGAAGGGGAGGGATCCATCAGGTGACGAAAAGCAGACTCCGGAGACACGATCCGGGGGAAGGGAAACCGCCGACCTTAGGAAAGGGGGGAAAGAAGACATCCGGAGCGAACGGATGGATTCCTGATTCATAACGGGGGAAGGTTGGGGGTTGGGGGCTGCCCTTTGGTAAGGGGGGGAAGGGAACACCCGGGGTGCGAACGGAGGGATTCCTGGACACATGAACCTGGGGAAGGCTAGGCTGGAAGGCAGAGAGAGAGAGAGAGAGAGAGAGGCGAGGCTGACCTTAGGGAACGAGAAAGGGGGAGACTCCGGGGCCCACGAGGTTCCTGACACATAACCCTGGGGAAGGCGGGGGGGGGGGACCTTAAAAACGAACCACTGGCCTCCACGGGGCAAGGTCTGGTAAAACCCGAGAAACTCGAGGCTGACAGGGCGCAAATAATTTTTTTTTTTTATTATTGATTATATTCAGATTTGGATTCAAAAACGTCGACCTCAAAAAGTACTATTGTGGTCTTATTCCCACTCCAGCCTCCCTGACAACCACGGTGATGTTATTCCCCTCCAGCGTCCCGACAGTAGCCAGGTGGCTTTTTTCCCCCTCCACTTCCCCGACAGTACCCCGGTGAGTTATTCCCCCTCCTGCCTCCCTTTACAGTAGCCACGGTGGCGTTTTTTTCCCACTCCCCCTCCCGACAGTAGCCACGGGGGCGTTTTTTCCCACTCCATTTTCCCTGACATAACCACGGGGAGTTATTCCCCCCTCCTTCCCCCTGACAGTACCACTGGATTTATTTCCCCTTCCAGTCTCCCTGCAGTAGCCACGGGGATGTTATTTCCCTCCAACCTCCCTGACAGACCCCGGGGGTGTTACGGTTGTACCTTCTTGTTACTTACTATCTTTTGTTTTCTTTGCTTACTCTTCTGTTATTTTACTCTTCTGTGTTTCTGTACTGTACTGACTCTGTGTTACTACTGAAATGATCTCTGTGCTACGTACGACTGATCTTTTATGTTTCTGTACTGGGCTTTTGTGTTTTTCTGTACTATCTTTTGTGGTACTACGTAAATGATTTCTGGTTCACGTACGATCCTTTGGGTACTTAAAGTAAAATGACTTCTATTTACCCTACTGGTCTTTTGTTACTGTTTCTGTCTTCTTTTTTACTACTGTACTGATCTTTTGTGTTACTACGGTACTGATCTTCTGTGGGGACTGTACTGTACATCTTCTAGTTACCGTACTTTCCTTTTGTGTTTCGTACTGATCTTTTTGTGTACTACTGTACTATCTTCTGTGGTCCTTACGTACTGATCTTTTTTTGTTACTTTACTGATCTTTGTGTTTCTGTACTGATGTGTTTTTACTGGCTGTACTGTTCTTGTATGTTACTGTACTGATCTTTGTTTCTTACTGTACAAGTGTTGAAGACTGAGCACATCTATTTTAACTCCATCCGTTAGTAATATTTTTTTAAAAAATTACCGACAAAATGAAAATAAAAGGGCACAATGCAACTTTTTACATTTTATTGTGCAATTTTATTGGATATTTATTGGACATTTTTTTTGTTTTTTGCTCTCCAGGAGCTTTGTCAAGCCGTACAAACATAATGGACACAGATGGTATATAAGGGTTAGAGGAGGTGGATTGTAGGGGAAGTAGTAGTAGAAAAAATATGGGAGAACAATTAACTTGCAAATTTGCTTTTAATCCATTTTCTCATTGCAATTTAATTGTTCTAACACTAATTGCACCTCACTCTAAGCTATAATATCCCTGTGTCTTTACTGTTTGAACGCTTGACAAAGCCTCCATTTTGGGACTCACGGTCAAAATTTTTGAGTTTTCCCGATTTAACTCATGGGTAAATGGGCTTCCTTTTCTACACGGGGATTCACGGTCAAAATTCTGATTTCCCCCCTGATTCAACTCATGGATAAATGGTCTTTTATATCGTTTTTCTTACATAAGCTTCCGAAAAGCTTTTAAAACAAGTTTTTAATCTTTTTTTTCTTAAGAGGAATCAAACCATTTTTTTCTCACTTTCTCCTCAGTTATAGTTTATTTTTACACAAAAATTTTAAATTTTATTTACCCTTCTGATTTTTTCTAGCATCTTCCCCAAATTTTTTTTACATACACCCCTTTTTTTACACTTTCATCTATAATTCCCCCTCAAACCTTCACTTACACATGTCCATTTTTCAAAAACCCAAATTGCTGTCACTATTGATGTTCGTGCACCTTCGCTCATTCCGCACCTGGCCCACCTTTACCTGTGTTTCACCCTTACACTTCACTTTCACCTCTTGTCCTTTTACTCTTCAACTAAAAACTCATATTACCCTCAGTTTTTTTTTATCTTCTGTTGTGTTGCACACCTTCCACCTTACCAACCCGCACATAGGAGAAGGACTTACGACGGCGTTTTAGTCCAACTTGGGCCATTTACAAATTTAGTGGATTTTGTAAAAGGTCCAAAAACGGGGCCCAAAAAGTGGTGGAAGCTCGTCTCCCCTATTGGGGGTTTTTTTGTATTTTTCCAGTCCGGGATTTGCTTAATGTTCTTTTCCTTCCACCTAAAACATTCCCACACCCCACCTGTTGCTCACGTTAAGTGTTCAGCTGTTCTTCACCTAAATTTTTCCCCATGTAGTTCACATGAACATTCTGTTGTTCACTGTACCCTCATCAAAGTTTTTTTTAGTTGTTCTCGTGTTTTTATTACATTTTTTATTTTTTTTCCTAAACCTTAAAACTTCATATGTTCTTTCATTTACACTTAAAAAAGGGGCACTTTAATTTTATCTGCTCTTTTCTGGGAAGATGACGTTCCAAAACCCTACCCCGGTGGGGTTAGAACCCGCGATCAGAGAGCGCAAAACTCCAAACCACGCGTTTTGCCACTGGATCACGCTAACTGTCGTCGGGTTTTTAGACTCTCCGAATGTGGGGTTTTAACCCCCCCCGTGGGATGGTTTATTTACAAACCGCCATAAAAAATTTTGGGAAATCAAATAACTTTGAACGACGATGATGAAAGTGTTCCCAGATTTTTGGGGCCATACCCACGAAGAAACGCCGATGTGGGAAAGAGAATTATTTTTACAGAAAAGGGTAAAAGGGGCAGAAAATTAGAAAGAATGCTGGGTTTGGAACATATTCTTAAATGGGGGAAAGGGGATTAACGAAAATTTCATACGTAAATAATCACTACCAAAAAAATTCCCCAGATTCGGGGCTGTTGGCCAATTCAATTTCACCATGTCAATTCAGGAAAAAGAAGATCAAAAGAAGCAAAACAAAACTTAGCAATGATAAGTAGTGAGTAAAGAATATACTCTTTTAAACAAATGAAGTAAATGTGTATTGAGAAATATAGGAGTGTAGCAGATAGCTAAGACGTGTGAAAAATCCCCGTATAAAACTGAATCACAAAGATACCTGGAGTAAATTTTGTGTCAGGATCAACCTACCGAATCACTAAAGGAATATGATTTTAAAAACCCTTTTAAAAACCAGGAAGGGTGCATCCTACGTGAGGTCGACTGCTGGGGACGCCAAGATAACCTTTACAAGCCAACAATTAACTTCTTCTTTTTTTGTAAAAAGTTGTTGATGCACGATACACAGTTCTGTTTTTTTCTTCTTATTAGCACTTGCATATTTACCAAAAAAAAAATTTAAAAAATTAGAAAGTAAAGTTTTTTTAAAGGGAAAATTTCAGTCAGGAAAGGGGCTTTTGTGCTTTTTTCAGAACCCCCACTAGGACAACAAAAAATTTAAAGCTGGAGCAATGTTACAAAAAAATAGATCTTTAAATAAAAACTAAGACCCCTCACCACTACCTTTATCTTCTGTCATCACTGTCACTGTGCTGTCACCAACCCCCTCTAGGCTATCCTCTGCTGTCAAAACCAACGTTTTTGCTGCCATAACCCTCATTCTTCTTCTCACTCTTTTTCTCTGTTATCACCCCATTAATATTCATTTCTCTGCCCTTCTTCATAAACCCCCTCGTCAACACCTTCACACGAAGGTGAGCCCCCCCCCACACTGCCCTTACACTTTTTTTCGCTCTTATTCCCACACTGTCATCACTCCTCTGTTATGACTCTTCATTTCATCACCTTCACTCACGTCATTACCCTTCCAAAATTATTACCCTTTCATTACAGCTATTCTTTCATTATCTTAATTTAAATCTTAGTAGCTCCAATAAAAGAAATTTCGTTCCCCCCCGGTAATTACCCTTTTCCCGTATTTTTTTCCCTCCCCCATATTTTAAATTTCAGTCGAAGTTATCACCAACAACACAAAACCTTCGACAACGTTCCCAAAAATATACAAAGCTAAAACCCAATAATTTCCGTGTTGCGCTGGTGTCATTTAACTTACCTACCACCGAAAAGTGGAATTACATATGTTTTTTTTTTTTTTTTTTTTTCGCCGGTACCCCCGACCCGGGTCTTTTCCAAGTAGTGGGGGGCCCGGCCTTGGCTCCCACTGGGGAGTGTCTCAAGACTAAGTCCCCCCATGGAGGGGGTAAATATCCCCCCCCCTTTGGGACCAACTGTCCCTAGGCCTACCACATTCCCCCCCCTCCGGGGCCCTGAGAGATATGGTTTTTTTTAAAAATTTCAATGGGCCCGGGAAATTTGATCATTACAGTAAAGTCCAGCTGGTATCTTCAGGGGCACCCTGCCCAGCTAAATATTATTTTAAAAATTTTTTATCTTTTTTAAAAAATTACAAAGCCTGCGTTGATCACGATGCTTTTTTTCTTTTTTTATTACTTTTATTGTGGGTATTTTTTTTAAAAAAACAAACGTGAAAGTTTTTTAACAAAAAATGAAATTCCCCTGTTTTTGCTTTTTCTGCTCGCCCGAGGTCCAGCTTCCCCCAAAAACAGAAAATTAATGCCCAAAACATTTGTTACAAAATGCAGACTCGTTTGAAAAAAAAGACATCTAAAAAAAAACAGTGGGGGAGTGCACAAACAGTTCCCTCTTCTGTCTCCCCCCTCTACTTTTTTATCATGACTGCTGTCATCATTGCCTGTTGTCTTCACCTTCACTCTGCTGTCAAAAAACCCACTCTGTGGGGCCCTCACCTTCACTCGCTGTCAACACCGTTTTCTCTGTGGGGCCCTCACCGTCACTCTCTGCCATGACCACACTCTGCTTTCATCACCACACTCTGCTTTTTCACAGTCTGTCCATATCACTCAACGAATCCTCCCCTCTACTATCATTTCCTTTACCTGCGTATCACTCTCTGCTCTTATCACGTCCACCTCTTCTCATAATTCCGTTGCATCACCGTATCATGTTCCTCACCTAAAAATCATCTCTCCGTTGCCCTTTTAGGGGAAACGTCATTGTCTTGGGGGGTGACCTCTGAAAAGAGGGGACCCCCTTTTAAATGCATTTTTTTTCCTCCACTGTTAATGGCTGTCAATTTTTCACTAATTACATTCAATCAAAATTGCCTTTTCAAATTTTCAGCATTTTTTTTCCACAAGTATCATCCTTTCACCTTCAGTTTTCATTTCCTTAAATTTTTTTATTCTTTAACCATAATTTTTTAAAAAATCAATAGTTATCTTTCCACCATAAAATTTTTTTTTTACCAGTACTTTTAAAATGATATCATTTTTCTTCCCGAGCAGTTACCCCCTTTCGTTAATAGTTTATCCTTCGACCCCTTTTTAAACCTTCATTTGGTATTGTCCCCCAGTCAGGGAACTTTAAATTCAACCCAGTTAACCTTCCACCATATTTATTTTACAATTCTTATTTTTGCACCGTATATTTTTA
Source organism: Cherax quadricarinatus (assembly GCF_026875155.1). Taxonomy (NCBI): domain Eukaryota; kingdom Metazoa; phylum Arthropoda; class Malacostraca; order Decapoda; family Parastacidae; genus Cherax; species Cherax quadricarinatus. The sequence continues at coordinate 27,723,024 of NC_069477.1, read as the reverse complement.
CTACTTTAGTTATTCTTCCTCCAAAGTTATTTTTCCACTATTTCAATCAAGCATAGTTATATCGTTTTACATTTTCGAAGTTTCTTTAACATAGCTAGCCTTCCACCCATACTATCATTTCCCCAAAAACTTACATTTCCACGTATTATCCTCCACCCTAATACTTTCCCTTTAAAATTATCTTTTCTAAAACCCTTAAATTATCCTTCCACTCTTGCATCCTTCCACCATAGTTTTTTCGACACTACACACAAAAACCCCATTAAGGGGAGAGGAGCTTATGACGACTTTTTTGGTCCGACTTGGACTTCAGACCGAAACATCACGAAATCCTCTCTCCTATGTGCGGGTTATCTGGTATTCTTCCGACACGGAACGTGCCCTTTTTTTTTTATTCTGACCCAGTTATTATCCCTTCCAATGGAACCCCCCCAACAGTTTCTATCCAATTAATTCAAGTTTATTCACACTGACTCCTTTTGGGAAAACTGTTCATCAAACCCACCTACGCCACCACCTGACTGGTGGCATCTGGTATATCACCCTCCTACTGGCCACCACCTACGTGTGGGATCTGGTACACAACCACCACTGGGCCCCCACCTGATGTGTGGCATCTGGGATCATCAACCTACCTAATTGGCCCCCACCGACTGTGTGGCATCGGATCATCAAACCCCACCTACGGCCACCCCTGACTGTGTGGGATCTGGTATCATCAACCACCTACTGGGCCCCCACCGCTGTGTGGGATCTGGTATCATCACCCTACTACGGCCACCACCTACTGGTTTCATCTGGTATCATCACCCTACCTATGGGCCACCACCTGACTGTGTGGCACTGGTATCACAACCTCCCACTGGGCCCCCACCGACGTGTGGCATCTGGATATCACCCTATACTGGCCACCACCTACTGTGGGCATCTGGTATCTCACCCCACCTCTGGGCCCCCACCTGACTGTGGGCAACTGGTATCATAACCTACCTACTGGCCACCACTGTCTGTGTGGGATATAATGGGCTTTAAAAAGTTTTCCTTAACCAGGGAAAATTTGCATCCTGAAAGATGAGGTCGGGAGCTGGTGTTGTCATAGTCCTATGTCGAGCTTAAATGTGACATCCTTTTTTGTAAAAAACACTAGACTGCTTTACCCCGAATGCATTTTTGTTCTAATATCTTTAAAATATTTTCGAAGAAACCAAAATTTTAAAAATGGAAATTTTTAGGGAAGAATAACTTCAGTGTTGCAGCTTTTTTTTAAAATCTCGGGTCCAGACTCTCAGCAAAAGCAAAATTACTCCATCAGCAACGCATACAAAAGGGGAAGAAGAGAGAGAGAGAGAAGAAAAGAGAGAGAGAGAGAGAAAGAGAGAGAGAGAGAGAGAGAAGAGAAGAGAAGAGAGAGGAGAGAGAGGGGAGAGAGAGAGAGGAACCAAGTAAAAGCCCTTTACTGGACACATCCTTAAACTACAACAAGAAAAAATCCTTCACCGGGGAAAATGTGACGAAGCCACAGACAGCCCTTGGGGTTTGGGTTTCCCTTGTAGGAGGCTGCACTGCTAAGTAAAAAAGCATGCGGAAAGGGATAAAAAAAAATCCACCACCCATAAAAAACTTGCACAGGGAACCGTAGGCTTGGGGGGAATTCAAAAAGGCAATTGCTAAAAAGGGGGGTGAAAACAATAAGAAAACTAGCATCAGGGGAAATAGGCCCAAAACCTGGTAGTCCCCCCGGCCCAAAAACAGAAAAGATTGCTGCCTAGAACTCATCCCCCTCTAAACCCACAGGATGGGACCCCCTCTACCATAGTCAAAAGAAAGCGGACCTCTTTGCCGAGCACTTTTTCTACCCAAAAAGCAATTCCCGCTCCAGCAAGGGATCCTCCTTGCAGCTGCAAGAACTGTGTCAAAAATTTAGTGATGAAATAAAGCAGGGGGAATGCATTTCCCTCTTAAATCGCTTTTACCAAAAAAAGGTTGGGCCTGACAAGTTAGCCCAAGATTTTCTGAAAGTGTCACACCAGCTACAGCGCCTCTAACTCCATTTTCAGCACTGCCTAAAAGTGTAAAATGGCCTCTGTGGGAAAAAGGCAAATGACCCCCGTTCACATAAAGAACACAGAGCAAAAATAGCAACTACAGACCAAGTCACTCCTGTAAACACGGCAAATCCTTTAGACAATAAACTCCTGGCAAAAGACAGATTTATTGACTTTCCACTCCTATATTTGTGACCGTCAATATGGCTTCAGAAAGGTTTACTCTGCGCTGACTGTTTTTTAAAAACCCCTCCCAAGGGCACCAATCACTGGAGAAACCAAATCAACTTTTTGGTAGCATTGGGCTTCGATGCTTTTGACGGTGTGGCACCAGGGCCTCTTGGCAAAAAGAAAACTCGGGAATTTTTAGGCTCTACGTTAGTCCCCCTCATATTACCTTCATGGAAATGTCTAAGTGTATTCCAATGGGAACAGAATCAAAAAAACTCCCATTAGGGCGAGTGTTACAACAAGGGAACGTTTTTTGGGCCATTGTTTATGGAATTTACTTCATACCTTTTTCACTCATCCCAAATCCCATCATATGAACATGCACTCGACATTCACTTATTCAAGGAAGAATGCCAGCTGCCCTAAGTTAATCAAATACCGCTACGAGGTATATCAGCTTGGCAAGTAAAAGTGGCAAATAACATTTGCACTTGAGAAAAACAAATGAAGGGCCTAGCAGTAATATGAATGGGAAAGTTTGGGACCTTGGGGGGAAATTTCACTCCCAAAAAGACCATGAAGAACCACGTTTTTAAATCTTGCAAACAAGGGAGCCAGGGAAACTTTTCAGCACTTCCCATATCTCGCATCTGCTTGACAGCAAGGGTTTTTCAAGATTTTGTAGAGGCGCAGGGACGCTCACTCCTGAGTATGCTCACTTCTTTGGGTTTTCCTGCCCCCCCCCCCTCACTGCGACTGCTTGACAGAAAAGAACGAACAAGACTCTCCTCCTCGCCTGGGCCCATCCTAATAATCTGTAATTTTAGCAGAGCCTTCAACACAGGGGGGAGTGGGGCCTAACTGTTTTGACAAGGCCCCAAAATTTTCAAAGTACCACACCTGTTTCCCCTTCGAGGACAGCGAGAAGGCAGCTTTATACCCCAAAAAAAAGGGGAGAAAAACGGGAACTTCATTTTTGGCTGTACCCCCCCCGAAACCAAAAAAAGACCTCAATTTCATCGCCCAAAAAATACGACACTATGACTCCGACCCAAAAAGGGTATCTTCAAGGCATCATCTCAGCAGCCACCAACACGCAGCTCCCCCCGTCATACCTCGACGTTTTCTCAAAGCACTCAAAAATTTAGCAAAACACGACCATCAGGGGCACCACCCCGAAAAGGGGGTGGTTGTTATCATGAACACTGACGATTACAGGAACAAAAAGCCAATCACTTATGACCCAGATACCTACAAACCCTCACAACTAAAAGTGGACAAACCCTTCTAAAAACTTTCTTCAAAGGACTCGCCGCTTTTTAGGGCTCAGAACAAGGGAAAAACTTCTGCCACCATGCCCCGCAAACCCCCCCCTGCCGAATGTACGGCCGCCAAAGACCACAAGCCGGGATCCCACTAGGGCCCAATCCTCGGAATAGGCATGCTCCCCCCCACCAGCTCCAGGGAAACTCGCAAAACACCTCTCTAAACCTTGGGCACTATCAGTCCCGCAATCCAAACACTCGGGGGATTTCCCAAAAACCCCATTCGCAACATCAACATCAGAACAAAAACTTTCCAGCCCTTGACGTGACTTCCCTATTCACCAAAGTACCTACTACACAACCCTGATCTCTTGCGCAGGGAAAAATTTACGATTCACTTGATCTTCCCATTCCAGCCACGATTTTCACGACCTTTTTTAACTATGTTTTGGCTTTAAAGTGTTTCCTTTCGAAAATCACCCTTTCACAACTTTTGGACTACCCAGGGGTTTTTGCCACTCATGCAGCCTGCGAACCTATACATGGAACATCTAGAAAACCCAAAAGTTTTTTTTCCACCATTATTCCTTCGCGTCACCTGGGGTTCCCTATTTGACGACGTTTTCCTCATAACTCCTAAACGCTTCAACGTTTAAACTCTCCAAGACAAGCTCAAACCCGGTCGGCCTTTAATCCATTCACACTTGAAAAGAAGCGACAACACTCCCCCCTTTCCTTGATGTTTTGCCTGAAAACTGACCACGAAAATTTGTTTTAAAGTCTATGAAAACCCCCAACCCAAAACGATCTTCTCCACTTCTACCCACCACGACACCCAAAAAAAACTGGTGTAATATAGGCTTTTTTCCACGTCACTCAGATCTGCAGCAAGAGTTCCTTGAGGGAAAAATGAACTATAATTGAACAATATTTTCTAAAAATCCACTATCCCGTCACTTTACAGAGACGAGCGGGGGGCATTAAAATCTTCAACACACCCAAAAAAACACTGCCCAAAGAGATACAATCCCCCCCCAACCAACTCCCTTGCCAAAAATGTTTTCCAACATCTTTGCGAAAACACATTCCAATTTTCTACCCCCACAACCACCCATCAAGGGAACACCTAGTAGACAGGACAAGCCCCCCCTGCAGGGTAACAAATCCCTTGTAAATGACTGCAACAAAATTATATGTGGGCGAAACATCACAGACCCCAAACACATATTTCAAAAACCCAATATGCAAACAGGACGACGAAAACAAAATGCCCGTGTACAACATCCAATTCACACAACCATTTAAATTTTAAATACAGAAACCAAGACTTTACCACAGAAGACAAACTCAAAAAAAAAGAACCGGAATCATCGCTCATTCTACAAACCCAAAATTTTTAACCCAAAAAAAGCTTTATAACATAGCTGAATCACCCCAAAAAACTTCTTCACGCTACCCCAAAAGAAAAAGAAACCCCGCAAAGGTCTACTCACAATTTTCCCCAAAACCCCCGACAAGCTACCCAAGACTCTATAACCCCACCCGGTAGATCATCAAGAGCAATTCTCCCCGACCTCAACTTTTGAACATGCCATAAAACCTCGTACCTTTCCCAACCCCCGGTAGATTTCCTGTGTACT
>NC_069477.1:27633014-27717403 GCF_026875155.1 Cherax quadricarinatus | reverse complement strand
AAAAAAAATCTAGCCCTTAGGGATAAATAATAATAATAAAAAAAAAAAATAAAAATAATAAAAATAATAAAAATTTTAAAATAATAATATTAAATTTTTTTGTAGGTTTGAAAGCGAAAATTTTTTAAAAACAACCCCCTTTAAAGGTCTTATTTATTTAATATTTTAATTTACTTAGGTTGCGTAGGTTACACTCAGGTGCGAGCCACAGTAAATTATAGGGACTATGTCATTGTACAGAAAGTTATTATCGAATCGAGCGAATTGTGCAAAGAGAATCTCGAAAAGATCTTAGACACAGCAGTTAGAGTCGGGGGCGCCCTGCAGTCGGGTTGTTGAGACTGGTAGGAAACTCTCTCGCTTCACGCACCAGGGGCCGTGGTTCAGTCCCCGTCCGGGGGGAAACATGGGCTTTTTTCCAAAAAAATGCTGTCCCCGTTACCCAGCAAGCAAAAGGTACTTGGATGTTAGTCGACTGGTGTGGATCGAAACCCTGGTATAAAAGATTAAGGTTCCAATGGGGGAAAACCCTGGGGGGTTTAAAAATTCAAATAAAATTTTCATTCTAACTTCCTTTGCACACTCGGGGGAAATTTTATCCTTCACGGTCATTTTTCGCTTAAAAAAAGGTCCACTTTGATAGATACCCTTTAGACACTTCTCAAAATTAGGGAATTTTTATTTGGAAACTTTCTCAAGCCAATGGTTCTTCATCAATACAACAACAGCTGAAGAGTGAATTTTGATGTAATCGTCTCTCAACCGGGAGTCCGGGTTCGTCCACCTCTTGTTAAAAGTAAAATATTCGCGGAATCAAAGCTTATAAACCGACAGATGAGGGGAACAATATTAGGCGGAGACAACATGAAAAACCCTCAAGGGAATAGGTTGTGCCTATGGGTTGGGTTTAAGCACCCCCTATTTCCACTAGGGGGTTTTTTCCCACTGTTGTCTGCCCTTCATTTCAGGTTTGCAGTACGTGCTGCACTTTTATAAAGTTTTGGAGTAAACGCAGTTTTACCTTCCTGGATACAGCAAGATAGTCGAACCCCTGGGTATGGGAAAGATAGTTGAACACCTGGAGTACTAAAAAATTTCGAACATCTAAAACACCTCGGGCCTTTTTTATTTGATCAAGGCTAATATCAAGGGTACTAAGACCCACGCGGGGAAACACGACAAGTTTTTCCTAGAATCATACCAAACCCCTAATACGGCTGGCTTAGTCGATTTTACTAGCTCAACATCACACGATGTAAAAAAAAAAAATTGTCTGAAAACTTTTTGACTTCATGGGTATTCCACATATTAAAGACGGATTTTTCAAAATGTCATCAATTTACCCTTTTTGTTAGATTTGGTCATTAACATTTATTCTTTTCAATTTTGTTTCAGTTATGATACTAGACTTCTATTTTTCTTTTTATTAAATAAACTTGTATATTTTTTCTAATTTTTAAATATTTTTTTAATATTAATATTTAATTATTTCTGAGTTCCATTCTTACAGATAAAATATTACACAAATCATTTTATGAATAAATTCACTGAAACCCCTAGGTTTTAAATGAGGGATTCCCGAAATTGAGAAGCATTCTGCAAGTAAGGGCGAGTGGCAAAGGGTTTTGGTGAAAAAAGAAAAATTGAAAAATTTTTGGGAAAAAAAAATTTTTACTTATCGAAAATAGTGAAAATTTGGCAAAAGCGGATGTAATTAGTTTATTTTATATATTTTAAGTATGTTTTTCCCAAAATGCAATTTTTTTGTTCTTGCTATCATAAAAAGACATGATGAAAATTTAAAGTTTTTTTTTTTTTTCTCCAAAAAATTTACGTTTTTTTTGATTGTTTCATTCTAAATACATGCAGTGAACTTTTCTGGGGACTCCATTAAAATTTAGGAGTGATAAAAGTAAGTCCTGTGGGCTTCAACATGTTTGGAGGTTCGTACAAGGAAATGTGGGGGCCGATGACCGTAGACTTTTTACAGGAAGCAAATTATATGTGTAAGTCAGAAAAAATTTTAAATTTTTATTATTTTTGGCGAAAAGTATTTTACGGGGAGGTCATGTTTTTTGCACATTTATTGAGAAAATTTGGTTTATAGATTAAAGGGGTTTTGGATATTTTTTACTGCTTTTTTTTTTATTGATTTTTTCTTCCCAAAAAAAAAAAAAAATCGTTAAAAAAAAAATAAACTTCACTTTTTATTAGCGTTTGTACAAAGATTACCTAGCCTTATCTTTCACCTGATATCAACAAGAGTTTTGTACATTTTACCAATTTTGTAGATAAGAAGAGTTTTATGCCTGTAGAACAAGGCAAAAAAACATTTTTTTTCTTTCTACTTTTTAAGGCAAAAAGTCACAAAACCAAGTGTGTAGGCTCAAAGCTGATTAAATCACTAAAAAAATTTATTGAAAAGGGACAAAAAAAAAAATTTTATTTCGCTACCCCGCCCTTTTAGGTGACAGGAAGGAAGTGCACCACCAAAGAGGTTATAACATTTTCAGAAAAAGGGAAGGGGAAAAAAACCCTTTCGGAAAGAGAAAGGAAAAGAAACAAAACGCGGGGTTTTGCCAGAGAGTAAATACATTGTTTTAATTAGTGCGCTCAGTGTGAATCCCTCGCTAGTTACAATTTTCTTTACGGGAATATTACTACTAAAGTCACAAATGATTTTTTTGGTTGGGGGGGGGGGTCGTCCTTTTTTGGGGGAGACATGGGGCTGATAAAAAAAAAATTCAGATAAAAAATTTTGGCAATATTAGGCTTATGATAATTCAATGTAATTAAAAACCATGTTCTTTAAAGCATAAGGAAAATAAAAAAATCTAGAAAAAGGGGAGGACAAGCAAGGAACAAGTGTTTTTGGGGACCTGATATATGGGGGATGAAGCAAATTTTTTTAAAGGGGTTAGAAACACCAAAATTAGACTTTTTGAAAATGGAAGCCACGTACACTCAAAAGATGCAGTGGGTTCTGAGATCATTTAAATTGTGATGTTCAGTACTTAAATTAAAAAGGCTATTAATGAGTAATTTTAATGGTTTCTTCTTTTGCGTAACCCGGTAAAAGTAAAAGTTAAAAAAATTTTCAGAACATCCTCAAAAACTATCCTTACATATGCTAATAATTTTATTCTCTTAAACTACCCAAAAAAATAAATTTCGTATTTTTTTTTTCACGGTAAAAAATTTTTTTATAAAAAAATACGTACAAAAGTTCAGAAAATTTAAAGGTTTAAATTTAAACTTTCGTCATTAACTTTCGCTTGTTGAGCCGAGACTTTCTAAAAAATCGATGGAAGAATGAAAAAAAAAAAGTCCAAACTTCTAAATCAGCCTCTTAGTGTGAATATCATGGTATACAAAGCCGACAATTTTTTAGACTACGGTGCTAATCCCTGCTCCTGGTGGGGACGATTTCCTCGCTTTTTCTGCTTCTGTATATATTTTCCTTTTTTAATTATGCCCATGTTGATTTATAAACCTGGAGTAAAAAGTCTACAAGTAAAGATTCCCAGATGCTTCACTGTGTCAAATTTTCTTTTCCCTTTAAAAAAAACCATACCCCTGGCGGGAAAAGAACGGCGATCAGAGAGTTCAAAAAATCCAGACGGGCTGGAGTTTTGGACTCTCTGATCGCGGTTCTACCCCCTGTGGTTGTTTGTTTGCAAAGGTTTTATTGCGATTTTCGTAGCAATTCTTTTTTTTAGTTTGCACTTCAAGGGGTTAACTAACACCCCTGAGAGATGTTTTTTCGTATATTCCCCCCGAGGGCACTACTTGCGCTTTTAAAACGGTTTTTGGTCAGCTATTTTTGTATATATAAGGATGAAACCAAAAAAAATGGTGACTGCAAATATTTAATAAAAATACCACAGTGGAAAAAGGGAAAAAAAAACCGAGGTTTCGTGTATTACACTCTTTAGAGGAATAAGGTAAAACACAGCATATCCGGATGTTTCAAAAAATATTTACTAGAAAAAAAATGTGGCTGATTTTCTGGTTTTGTTTGATTGGTATTCTGTGAAATAAATTTTTTTAAATTTTTTCTAAGAATATCCCGCTAACCAAAATTTTAAAATTTTGTAGCAGGATTGAGCTCCCTGCTGGGTTTTTAAAGGGGTGAGCTCCTGCTCCAGGTCCCTCCCTGATTCATTGGCACATCTGAAAGTTTGCTCTCCCGCTCAAAAAGCCTCTTCAAAAAATGTCTTTGCGATCTCTTTGGGCCGATTGATCTAAACTTTAGAAGTGTTAAAAAAGGGTTTTTGTTGCATCGTTAGGCCTCAAGAGTGTAAATGAGATAATTTTTGGAAAAATTAAGATATATTCCGAAAGTCTTCGATTTCAAATTTAAACATGTTAAGGGTTAAATTTTTTGCTGCTGGGGTTCTCAAGGGAAAAAATAGAATTACAAAATTAACACCCTCTATTAAAATGCCCAAAAATTCAACACCCTTGTTAAGATGTAAACCCTTTTAAAACACCCTGTGTTAAATGTAACTCAACACCCTGTTTAAATGTAATCAACACCCTTTTTAAGAAAAAGTAAAGTTAGATTCAAGCCCTCGGGGAAAATACTTTACATTTCCAAAAACCTTACAAGGAAAGAGAAATTGTGACGAAGTTTCAGTTCAAACCCGTACCATGGAGAAGTACAAATAGTTATTTGTGAAGGTTATTTTAGTATTGTTCCGTCAAGGGATTGGGCCTTTTTCTTTTTTTATGTTTTTCAAGTCCATGTGCGAATATCAAAAGTACCAATGTATGATTGGGTTTTTCGAGCTCCCGGGCCTATTGAGCGGTTAAAGTAAATTCCTCGGGTTTTTTTGTGGGGTTTATAAAACAACTTTTTAAAGGGCTTTCTTGGGATCGAGCTAAAAAATCTCAAAGTTTTAAACTAAAATTATCAGAAAAGGGAATTCTCTTTTCCCATAGCGAAATGATTCATCTTGTATTTTCTTGAAATCATAATACAACGACAGTCTGATTGCTTTTTGTACTTCGTCTTGAAACCAAACATTGGGTTTCTTTTATCCTTAATGTTATCACTGAAAATTTCTTAGTAGTAATATGTATCTGTAAGTATTTTTAAAAAAACTTTCTCCAATTTAAGCCTTTTGTGGTGTTGTTGTATATTTTTGCTCGTATATTTTTATGCGTTAAAACCTTTAACCCACTCGACCAGACTAAAAATAACTTGTATAAATGAATTGATTCATTTAAAAAAGAGGGTTTTTACATGCTTTAACATTTTTGCACGTAATTTCCCCTAAACTTAAAAATAAACTTTTACTTGGGTAAACATTTGTATCTATTATGTGAATACACAGTTTTGTATCCGTGAACATTTGAAGAGTCAAACAAACGTAGAACTCAAACATTCCCCAAAATTTTAAAGCTATATTAAATTCGACATTTTTTTGTTAAATGATCTCTTATTATATCAATTTTCCTACTAGTTAATAAGTAAATTTTACATATGTACATCACCTACAGTTAATATGTATTATACATGCGACATTACCTACCATTTAATATGTAATTTTACATACACCACTGCAAGTATTATGTATTTTTTAAACAACTCGTTTTAACACTGTCTATGAATCTAAAATTTAATTATTTTGTATACCTTAGGGGAAAAAATTGCATCTCTTTTATAGCTGTTGTTTTGGGTTAGGTGGTTATTGTTCCCTGCTGCCAGGGGCTAGACCAGGTCTCCTTGTGGCTGGTATAATGAAGCAAGTGTTGGTGCAAGCAGGACACAGCCACACGCAAGTGCCACAACCTTGCTGTTCACGGAATGTCTGGAAATCATAAAGTTTCCTCTTCAAAAGAGTTAAAGCTCTGCTTTTGTCCATTTATTGGACCAAAACAAACTGTCAGCGAGGCCTGGTCATGGACGGGGCTGCGGGGACGTTGACACCCAGGACACTTTCCATGCAGACTGCATGACATCTCATCAATCCCGCTATAATAAAAAATAATTTAACTTATCATAATTTTACAAAGGATATCTTAGATAAATCTATATTCATTTAGCATTATTTAGTATTAATTATATTTTGTTGACTTTCAGACAGATTTCAGAGATTTATTTGTGTCATTTGATTTGTTATCAGGCCAAAGTACCATTGCTTTTCACTATATTAACGATCCCTGATTTGTTTACTTTCGGAGAACAAGCAGTGTGCACCTAAGAGGCATCATATACTCTTGTAAAAAAGGGCACTAAACATTTACGCATTACAATGTAAAATAACTTTCAAGTTAATGTATAACTGGATTGCGCCCGCACTACCCTTACGTGTGGTCGATACACATTAAACTTGACACTGCAAACATGTTTGTTTTCCCTCCCCTGAAAATTATTTTCCTTCTCAGCTGTGGTTTTTTCCCTTCCCTAATATGTTTGCTCAGTAAGGTATATTAATTGTAGGTCTTTTTCCCCCTCCAGTAATCTTGTTGAAGTTTTAATTTAATACTGTAATGTTTTTATTCTGATGTAAATTTGTTTTTAATCTTCCTTTAATCTTCACTAAAGTGGCTGGTTTTACCTCCAAACAATATTAACATAGATAAATATATTCTCCTTTCAATAAGCCTAACATCTGAACCCCTCACTGATTACCTGTAGACATTATGAGTTTTTCGGTATTTCCTGCCCAGCTACTGAGTCCATACAGAACCTATTTTTGTCAGAAACACGACGCCTTATATTAGACATGATTTAGTATTAATCACAATTTTGATGTCAGCATTATGGTAGAATATTTTCCAGAACGTGTAGTGATGGCATAATGTATATGTGGTGAAAAACTTATCTCCGTTACGCCAGCCTGTGATTTACCACTGAATCACCTGACGACCAATACCTGCTCAGAGATAATTTCCTATTTTTTATAAATAAATCACTACTACCACATGTCCCCATCTATCAGTCTGTGCGTCGATCAGTCAGCTGTTTATTTCATCTTTATGATTTACGTACTTTATTCTCAAGTTTCCTCAGAGCTTTCCTATGGAAAGTAAAGTTTAAGAACATGGTTTTGTGTATGTGTAAACCAGAGAATATCAATCTTTCTTGCGTTTACCGTCCGAAGGATCGGCTTCCACACCTCATTACTGAAAGAACACGTACAGGTTTATTCACAAAATAATAAAAATTTTAACCCAAACACCCTACTACTCAGATGCTCTTGATTACTGCTGGATCTGAAAAAGGTATCCCCAAGCTCCTCCACGTCATGCAGTGGGAGAAATAAAGTTTTCTAATGCATTTAATTTATTAGCAAGAATATTTAAAGTAAACCAGGAGAGACAAACGCATGTATATTAATACAGACAACAGTCCTGCAGGATTGTTCTTAGGACTCACTTGAGAAGTCAAAGTTCCCTTTGAGAAATGCTGTGTTTTGGTGTTTCACGTAGGTTTCAACACCCCATCCTACCCCTCTGAAATACTTTTTATCCTTATAATGGTGTAAACGAAAGTTTGTTAATTTTCATTTTAGACAAAAAATAAAAGTCTTTAAAGAAAAAGGCATTCCATTTATTAACACAGTTCGAGCGAAAACGGCAACAAGGAATAAAAAGCAATAAAGAATATATAGGCATCCCAGACAATTTTTAGAGGAACTTGTGGTTGAAAAGATTTAGAAGACAAAGTACGATAAGAAACTAAGATTTGTCCAGATTTACAAAGGGATGTTTGGATCAAGTGTTTATAATAAAGCCACTGGCTTACTGGCCTGGAATTTGAGCACTTACCCGCCATGGGTTCAAATCCCACACCTTTCATTGGTTGTTTGATGGCAATCGTGTTATTACGGTTTTGTGACTCTTTACTAAAAGAAACACTTGCAATACTGGAAATAACTCGTACATTTAAGCCAAAATTTTAAACGACTTGACGCCGTGCTCTAAATAATTATCTATACTTGATAATGGTTTGGAACAAACCGAAACATCGTGAAGAGTTTTAATTTCAAAATAGGAGTTGTTTAAATTATGTAAGTAAATAAGGGAGCTGCACGTATAGAATTAGAAAAGACATTTGATAAGGTTGGACAGGAGAGGAATGTGGCGAGTGTTGAAGATATAATGAAAGAGATGTGAAAGCATATAAAGGTTTAAGTGTTTATATGAGTAAACCTAAGCTTTACTCATTACAGTCACATTGTCACATTACACAACCTTCCGGAGCCCCGGAGTTGTGAAGGTGACTGAGGCCCCGGAAGGGTGTGTAAGGTGACCTAGGCCCCGGGAAGGGTGCGTAGGTGACGATGCCCCCGGGAAGGTGTGTAGGTAAACCTAGGCCCTGTAAGTGGTGTGTAGGTGACCTAGGTCCCCGGGAATGGGTGGCTAGGTTACCTGAGGCCCGGAAGAGTGTGTAGTGTTGTGACGCTGAGGCCCTCCGAAGGGTGTGTAGGTGACCGACGCCCCGGGAAGGGTATGTAGGAGACCGAGGCCCCGGGAAGGGTGTGGGTGACCGAGGCCCCGGGAAGGGTGTGTAGGTAACTGAGGCCCTGGGAAGGGTGTGTAGATGACCGAGGGCCCTGCAAGTGTGTTTAGGTACCGATGCCCAAGGGTAAGGATTTGTAGGTGACCGAGGCCCCGGGAAGGATGTGTTGGTGACCGAGGCCCCGGGAAGGATGTGTAGGTGACCGAGGCCCAGGGAAGGATGTGTTGGTGACCGAGGCCCCGGGAAGGGTGTGTATGTGACCGAGGCCCCGGGAAGGATGTGTAGGTGACCGAGGCCCCTGGAAGGATGTGTAGGTGACCGATGCCCCGGGAAGGATGTGTAGGTGACCGAGGCCCCTGGATAGGTGTGTAAGTGACCGAGGCCCCGGGAAGGGTGTGTAGGTGACCGAGGCCCCGGGAAGGATGTGTAGGTGACCGAGGCCCCGGGAAGGACGTGTGTAGGCGGACCGAGGCCCCGGGAAGGATGTGTAGGTGACCGTGGCCCCGGGAAGGATGTGTAGGTGACCGAGGCCCCGGGAAGGATGTGTAGGTGACCGAGGCCCCGGGAAGGATGTGTAGGTGACCGAGGCCCCGGGAAGGGTGTGGTAGTGGACCGAGGCCCGGAAGGATGTGTAGTGACGTGCCGAAGGCCATCCGGAAGGGTTGTAGGTGACCAGCCACGGGAAGGATGAGAAGGTGACCGAGGCCCCGGGAAGGATGTGTATGTGACTGAGGCCCTGGGAGGATGTGTAGGTGATCCGAGGCCCCTGGAAGATTGTAGGTGACCGAGGCCCCGGGAAGTATGAGTAGGTTGACCGAGGGCCCCCTGGGAAATGATTTGATATGTGACAGAGGCCCCGGGAAGGGTGAGTAGGTGACCGAGGCCCCGGGAAGGATGTGTAGGTGACCAAGGCCTCGGGAAGGGTGTGTAGGTGACCGAGGCCCCAAAAAGGATGTTGAAGGTGACCGAGGCCCCGGAAGGATTGTAGGTGACAGCGAGGCCCCGGAAGGATGTGTAGTAGACCGAGGCCCCGGGAAGGATGTGTAGGTGATCGAGGCCCCGGGAAGGATGTGTAGGTGACCGAGGCCCCGGGAAAGATGTGTAGGTGACCGAGGCCCCGGGAAGGATGAGTAGGACCGAGGGCCACCGGAAGGATGTGTAGGTGACCGAGTCCCCGGGAAGATGTGTAGTGTGACCGCGGCCCCCGGGAAGTGATGTGTAGGGTGACCGAGGCCCCGGTAAGGATGATGTAGGTGACCGAGGTGCCCCGGGAAGGATGTGTAGGTGAACCGAGGCCGTGAAGGATGTGTAGGTGACCGAGGCCCCGGGAAGGTATGTGTAGGGACTGAGGCCCCCCGTGAAGGATGTGTAGGTGACGCGAGGCCACGGGAAGGTGGTGTGTTAGGTACCGCGAGCCCCGGAAGGATGTGTAGGTGACCGAGCCCCGGAAGGATGTTAGTGTGACCGAGGCCCCGGTAAGGATGTGTAGGGTGACCGAGCCACCGGGAAAGGGTGTTGTAGGTTTCCGAGGCCCGGAAGGAATGTTAGGTGACCGAGGGCCCCGGGAAGGGATGTGTAGGTGACGCGATGCCCCCCTGAAAAGGATTGTAGGTGACCGAGGCCGGGAAGGATGTTGGTAGGTGAACGCGAGGCCCCGGGAAGGATGTGTAAGGTGACCCGAGGCCCCGGGGAAGGGTGTGTAGGTGACCGCGAGGCCGCCGGGAAGGTATGTGAAGTTGACGCGAGGCCTCGGGAAATGTGTAGGTGACCGAGGCCCGGTGAAAGGAATTTAGTAGGTGACCGAGGCCCCGTAAGGATGTGTAGAGGTTGACCGAGGCCCCGGGAAGGGTGTGAATGAGGACAGAGGCCCCGGGAAGGATGGGTGTAGGTGACCGAGGCCCCGGGAATGATGTTAGGTGGACCGAGGCGCCCCGGGAAGGAGGTGAGGTACCGAGGCCCGGGAAGGATGTGTAGGTGACGCGAGGCCTCGGGAAGGATGTGTAGGTGACCGGCCCCTTAAGGATGTGTAGTGTGACTCGAGGCCCCGGAAGGATGTGTAGTTGACCGAGGCCCGGGAAGATGTGTAGGTGACCGAGGCCCCGGTAAAGGTGGTGTGTAGGTGACCGATGGTGCCCCGGAAGGATGTGTAGGGACTCGAGCCCCGGAAGGATGTGTAGGTGACCGAGGCCCCGGGAAGGATGTGTAGGTGACCGAGGCCCGGGGAAGGATGTGTAGGTGACCGAGGCCCCGGGAAGGGTGTGTAGGTGACCGAGGCCCCGGGAAGGATGTGTAGGTGACCGAGGCCCCGGGAAGGATGTGTAGGTGACCGAGGCCCCGGAAAGATTTGTAGGTGACCGAGGCCCCGGGAAGGATGTGTAGGTGACCGAGGCCCCGGGAAGGATGTGTAGGTGACCGAGGCCCGGGGAAAGATGTGTAGGTGACCGGGCCTCCCGGAAGGATGTGTAGGAGACGCGAGGCCCCGAGGATGTGTAGGTGACCGAGGCCCCGGGAAGGATGTGAAGGTGACCGAGGCCCCGGGAAGGATGTGAAGGTGACCGAGGCCCCGGGAAGGATGTGTAGGTGACCGAGGCCCCGGGAAGGATGTGTAGGTGACCGAGGCCCCGGGAAGGATGGTAAAGGTGAGACCGAGGCCCCGGTAAGGATGTGTATGTGACCGAGGCCGCCGGAATGATGTGAAGGATGACCGAGGCCCCGGAAGGAGTGTAGGTGACCTCCGAGGCCCCGGAGGGAGTGTAGGTGACCCGAGCCCCGGAAGGATGTGTAGGTGATCAGAGGCCCGGAAAAGGATGTGTAGGAGATCGAGGCCCCGGGAAGGATTGTGTAGGTCACCGAGGCCCCGGGAAGGAATGTGGTAGGTGAAGCCGAGGCCCCGGTAAGGATGTGTAGGGTGACCGAGGCCACCGGAAGGATGTGTAGGTGACCGAGAGCCCTGGGAAGTTGATGTGTATGAGTCCCGAGGCCCGGAGGATGTGTAGGTGACCGAAGCCCCGGGAAAGGCTGTGTAGGTGATGCGAGGCCCGGGAAGATGTGAAGGTGCCCGAGGCCCCCGTGTGAAGGATGTGTAGGTGATCGAGGCCCCGGGGAAGGATGTGTAGGTGATCGAGGCCCGGGAAGGATGTAGTAGGTGACCGGAGGCCCCGGGGAAGGATGTGTAGTGATCGAGGCCCCGGAAGGATGGTGTAGGTGATCGAGGCCCCGGGAAGTATGGTGTAGGTGACGAGGCCCCGGGGAAAGGATTTGTAGGTGACCGAGGCCCCGGGAAGGAATGTGAAGGGTGGGGGGGGGGGGGACCAGGCCCCGGGAAGGATTGTAGGTTATCGAGGGCCCCGGGAAGGATGTGAAGGTGATCGAGCCCCGGAAGGGTGTGTAGGTGACCGGCGAGCCCCGGGAAGGATTTAGGTGACCCGAGGCGCCGGAAGGATGTGAAGGTGATCGAGGCCCCGGGAAGGGTTTGTAGGTGACCGACCCCGGAAGATGTGAAGGGTGACCGAGGTCCCCGGGAGGGATGTGAAGGTGACCGAGTCCCCGGGAAGGAATGAGAAGGTGACCGAGGCCTCGGAAGGATGTGTAGGTGACCGAGGCCCGGGAAGGATGTGTAGGTTGACCGAGCCCCGGGAAGGATGGTAGGTTACCGAGGCCCCGAAGGATGTGAAGGTACCGTGAGGCCCCGGGAAGGTGTGTATGTGACCGAGGGCCCCGGAAGGATGTGTTAAGGTGACCGAGGCGCCCGGGAAGGATGTGTAGGAGACCGAGGAGGCCCCGGGAGGGTGTGTAAGGTGACCGAGGCCCCGGAAAGGATGTGTAGGAGACGAGGGCCCCGGAAGAGGATGTGAAGGTGACTCGAGGCCCCGGGAAGATGTGTTAGGTGACTTCGAAGGGGCCCCGGAAGGATGTTAGGTTGACGAGGCCCCGGGAAAAAAAAAAGGATGATGAAGGTGACCGAGGCCCCGGAAGGTGTGTAGGTGACCGAGGCCCCCGGGAATATGAGTAGGGTGACCAAGGCCCGTGAAGGATGTGAATGTGACCCGAGGCCCCGGGAAGGATGTGTATGGGACCAGGCCCCGGGAAGTATGTGTAGGTGACCGAGGCCCCGGAATATGTGTAGGTGACTTCGAGTCCCGGAAGGGATGTGAAGGGTGACCGAGGCCCGTGAAGGATGTGTAGGTGACGCGAGGCCCCGGGAATGATGTGTAGGTGACCGAGGCCCCGTTAATGATGTGTAGGAGGACCGAGGCCCCGGAAGGGTGTGTAGGTGACCGTAGGCCCCGGAAAAGGATGTGTAGGTGACGAGCCCCGGGAGAGGATGGTAGGTGACCTAGGCCCCGGTAAGGATTTGTAGGTGACCTGAGGTCCCCGGAAGGATGTTAGGTTGACGCGAGGCCCCGGGAATGATGTTGAAGATGACCGAGGGCCCCGGGAAGGATGTGTAGGTGACTCGAGGCCCCCGGAAGGATGTGTTAGGTGTACCAAGGCCCCGGGAAGATGTGAAGGTGACCTAGGCCCCCGGGAATGATGTGTAGTTTGACACGAGGCCCGGAAGGTATGTGTAAGGTGACCCGAGGTCCCCGTAATGGATTTACGTGACCGAGGCCCCCGGTAATGGATGAGTAGGTGACCGAGGCCCCGTAAGGCTGTTGTAGGTGACCAAGGCCCCGGAATGAAGTGAAGGTGACCGAGGCCCCCCGGGAAGATGTAAGTGACCGAGGCCCCGGGAAGGATGGTAGGTGACCGTAGCCCCACGGGAAGGATGATTAGGTGACCAAGCCCTCGGGAAGGATGTGAAGGTTACCGAGCTCTGATGGGGTTGTGGGAATAATAATAAACTCTTTATTCCCAACAGTACATGTACAGAAGATATACAGAGACATAACTGACATCAAGACATACTACTATATAGAAAAATGCTTGTTAGGCAACAACTTTCCACAAATTAAAGGTCAGGATTGTCCAATGCGTCCCACAATACCAGTCCACACTATCACCCTTGATGCGACCACACCAGTCAACTAACACCCCGCACAGGATGCGACCCAACGAGTCCACTAACAACCCCAGGATGCGACCCACACCAGACCATTAACACCCAGGATGCTACCCACACCGTTCCATTCCACGTAACACCCCTAGGATGCGACCCACTCCAGTACACCTGAACACCATAGGGGGAAAAAAAAATGCGACTCACATACCAGTTCAACTAACAACCAGGATGCGACTCCACACTAGTCCACAACACCCAGATGGGCACCCCACACCAGTCCATTAAACACCCAGGAGCGACCCACAACCAGTCCCACTAACACCCAGTATGCGACCCCTCAAAAACCATCCACTAACACCCAGGATGCTACCCACACGCAGTCCATTAACACCAGGATGGCGAACCCACAACAGTCCACTAACACCCAGATGCGACCCACACCATCCACTAACACCCAGGATGCGACCCACACCAGTGTCACTGAACACCCAGGATGCGAAACGCACACCATTCCATTAACACCCAGGATGCGACCCACAATCCAGTCCAAATCTAACACCCAGGATGCGACCCACAAACCAGTCCACTAACACCCAGGATGCGACCCACACCAGTCCACTAACACCCAGGATGCGACCCACACCAGTCCACTAACACCCAGGAATGCGACTTCACACCAGTCCACTAACACCCAGAATCGACCCACACCAGTCCACAAACACCCAGGATGCGACCCCACAACCAGACCACTAACACCATATCGACCACACCAGTCCACTAACACCCAGGATTCGACCACACCAGTCCTGCTAACACCCAGGATGCACCCACACCAGTCCAACTAACACCCGGGAGGATGCGACCACACACCAGTCCACTACACCCAGGATGCGACCCACAAAATCACTAACAAAACCCAGGATGCACCCACACCAGTCCACTAGAACCCAGGATGCGACAAACACCAGTCAACTAACACCCAATGCGACCCACACCAGTCCACGTACACCCAGGATGCGAACCCACACAGTCCACTAACACCCAGGAATTCGACCCACACACCATTTCCCACAAACACCCAGGATTGCGAACCCCCAAACCAGTCCACTAACACCCAGATGTGCGACCGCACACCATGTCCACTAACACCCCAGGATGCGACAAACCCGTCAACAAACACCCAGGATGCACCCACCACCAGTCACTAACACCCCAAGGATGCCGACCCACACCAGTCCACTAACACCCATGATTCGACCCTACACCAGTCGTAAGGGAAATATTTTGGGGAAAGCGATGTTGGAGGAGATCCATAATGGTTTAAGCAGAGGGAAAAGCTCCGGCTCGGGGAGGTGCCCCTAGTAGCGCAGTGAAGAGGCGGGGCCAGGACCCGGGGCTCGACCCCCCAACCAACCTAGGTGAGTACAACTAGGTGAGTACACACACACACACACACACACATACACACACACACACACACACACACACACACACAACACACACACACACACACACACACACAACCTCTCTGATATACGAATATGAAAACAAAAATCTAAAGTGATGAATATTTTTCCAGTTTTCGTGGAGGATGACAGATTCCCACAGAGACACTCACATACACACAAGATTCCCACAGATACACTCACATACACACAAAATTCCCACAGAGACACTCACATACACACAAAATTCCCACAGAGACACTTACATACACACAAGATTCCCACAGATACACTCACAACACACAAGATTCCACAGAGACACTCCACTTTACACCCCAAAATTTCCCCACAGAGACACTCACATACACACAAAATTCTCACAGAGACACTCACATACACACAAGATTCCCACAGAGGACACTCACATACACACAAGATTCCCACAGAGACACTCACATCACACCAAGATTCACACAGAGACACTCACATACACACAAAAATTCCCACAGAGACACTCCATACACACAAGATTCCCACAGAGACACTCACATACACACAAGTTTCCCACAGAGACACTCACATACACACAAGATTCCCACAGAGACACTCACATACACACAAAATTCCCACAGAGACACTCACATACACACAAGATTCCCACAGAGACACTCACATACACACAAATTCCCACAGAGACACTCACATACACACAATTTTTCCCACAGAGACACTCACATACACTCAAGATTCCCACAGAGACACTCACATACACACAAGATTCCCACAGAGACACTCACATACACACAAGATTCCCACAGAGACACTCACATACACACAATAGTTTCCAGTTTCCATACACACTAATTCCAAGGACACACATATGCGTTGTACTCTTTACGTTCTATGAATTCAACGTACAAAACAATGAGAGGAATTGATAGAGCTGACAAGAACGGATTGTTTGAGAGACGAGAAACAGAATGAGTCACAGGTATGTTAGGAATTATTTCTTCAGTGTTAGAGTAGAGAGGAAGTTGAAAGATGTGGTGAATGCAGTGGTAGAGGCAGGATCCATATATAACTTTAAGAAGAAATACGATAAGGTTCTTGAAGCCATGCCCCTCAAGGGAGGCTCCTTGACGCTTGTGACGGGCTCATGATCTAAGGAATTGGATTTGTGCTCCGGTTCCTTGAATTGAGCCTGAATACCTTCCACCCCCCACACGCTGTATAATCTTATGGGTTTAGCGCTCCCCCATGATTATAATTATAATCCATGAAAGGGAACACAGCAACGACCAGCGAAGAGTCTGGTCCAGGAGCTGAGAATCGATCCCTGCAACCTCATATGGGTGAGTCCATTCGCATACGCATTTCTGCACTCACACAACAGTTAAAATAAAACACAAGTAAATAAGGCAAAATAAGGAAATTAATATGCATTTTAAGAACAAACCATACCACGGGTGGGGTTAGAACCCGCGATCAGAGAGTCTCAAAACTCCAGACCGTCGCGTTAGCCACTGGACCAGCTAGCCACAAGATTCTCCAACTAGGAAACATTCATACACCAAAAGGTTTAGCATAGGCACCTAGTTGGATGAATCTATTGTGGCTAGCTGGCCCAGTGGCTAACCGACGGTCTGGAGTTTTGAGACTCTCTGATCGTGGGTTCTAACCCCGCACGTGTAGGTTTGTTTGCAATTGTGTCATTACGATTTCCTGAGTCAGAGTAACGAGTTACACTTTAAAAATGCTGAAAGAAAATTCTAAATAGCCTTATGTAGGGTAAAAAGAAGCTGGGAATAATTAATAAAACAAATCTTTATCATGGCATTTCATGTTTCCATTTGTTTCATTTCCTCTGTGTTGATCGGGTAAGAAAATAAAAATTATTGATTTCGTAAACTCAAACTCAGGGTAAAAAAAAACAGAAAATGGTGTCTCGTGCAGCCTGGTAGAACGTCTTTTTGTTAAGGGTCTTTTGATATTACGTTATGTTTGATTAATGTTATATATGTGTTTGTTGGCATATTTAAAACATAAATGAGGGAAAATTTACTGTGATGTGGGCTTATCCCATACGTGCAATATAAATGTTGAAATTCACTTTGTTGTGTTGTATGGAGTTAGTATATTTTTTTAATATGAATGTTGTGTACAAATATGTTGTGATGTTATGAATGGAGGGGAACAAAATGTTGCTCGGAGAAATGAACTTAGATTTGTGTTTCAGAGACTTTGTTAAGTTATGTCTTTATTGATTGGCACCTTCCACCAAACCTGTGGGCACCTTCCAACATCACCTGTAGTCCCACCTTCCACCATCACCGTAGTGCACCTTCCACCATCACCGTAGTGCACCTTCCACCATCACCGTAGTGCACCTTCCCACCATCACCTGGTACAAATGTTGTGGAAAATATGTTGGATGTGATAATGGAGGGGAACATAATGTTGCTCGGAGATGACTTGAGACTATGTGTTTCAGGGGACTTCCGTTAACGTTATGTCTTTAAATTGATTGTGCACCTTCCACCATCACCTGAAAATTGCACCTTTCCCACCATCACCTGTAGTGCACCTTCCACCATTACCTGTAGTGCACCTTCCACCATCCCCTGTAGTGCACCTTCCACCCCAACACCTGTAGTGCACCTTCCACCATCACCTGTAGTGCACCTTCCACCATCACCTGTAGTGCACCTTCCACCATCACCTGTAGTGCACCTTCCACCATCACCTGTAGTGCACCTTCCCCCCATCCCCTGTAGTGCACCTTCCACCATCACCTGTAGTGCACCTTTCACCAACACCTGTATGTGCACCTTCCACCATCACCTGGTACAATATGTTGTGGTACAATATGTTGTGATGTGATGAATGGAGGGGAACATACTGTTGCTCGGAGATGAACTTGAGACTTGTGTTTCAGAGACTTCCGTTAACGTTATGTCTTTATTGATTGTGCACCTTCCATCATCACCTGTGGTGCACCTTCCACCATCACCTGTGGTGCACCTTCCACCATCACCTGTGGTGCACCTTCCACCATTACCTGTGGTGCACCTTCCACCATCACCTGTAGTGCACCTTCCACCATCACCTGTAGTGCACCTTCCAGCATCACTTGCAGTGCACCTTCCACCATCACCTGTAGTGCACCTTCCACCATCACCTGTAGTGCACCTTCCACAATCACCTGTAGTGCACCTTCCACCAACACCTGTAGTGCACCTTCCACCAACACCTGTAGTGCACCTTCCACCATCACCTGTAGTGCACCTTCCACCATCACCTGTAGTGCACCTTCCACCATCACCTGTAGTGCACCTCCAACCACACCTGTAGTGCACCTTCCACCAACACCTGTATGCACCTTCCCACCATCACCTGTAGTGCACCTTCCACCAACACCTGTAGTGCACCTTCACCATCACCTGTATGCACCTTCCACGATCACCTGTATGCACCTCCACCATCACCTGATGCACCTTCCACCATCACCTGTAGTGCACCTTCCACCATCACCTGTAGTGCACCTTCCACCATCACCTGTAGTGCACCTTCCACCAACACCTGTAGTGCACCTTCCACCATCACCTGGTACAATATGTTGTGGTACAATATGTTGTGATGTGATGAATGGAGGGGAACATACTGTTGCTCGGAGATGAACTTGAGACTTGTGTTTCAGAGACTTCCGTTAACGTTATGTCTTTATTGATTGTGCATCTTCCACCATCACCTGTGGTGCACCTTCCACCATTACCTGTGGTGCACCTTCCACCATTACCTGTGGTGCACCTTCCACCATTACATGTGGTGCACCTTCCACCATTACCTATGGTGCACCTTCCACCATTACCTGTGGTGCACCTTCCACCATTACCTATGGTGCACCTTCCACCATTGCCTATGGTGCACCGTCCACCATTGCCTATGGTGCACCGTCCACCATTGCCTATGGTGCACCTTCCACCATTGCCTATGGTGCACCTTCCACCATTATCTATGGGCAACCTTCCACCAAATTACCTATTGTGTGCACCTTTCCACCATTTCCTATGGTGCACCTAATCAACCATTACCTATGATGCACCTTCCACCACTACCTATGGTGCACCTTCCAACACTACGTATGGTGCACCTTCCACCATTACGTATGATGCACATTCCACCACTACCTATGGTGCACCTTCCACCATTACCTATGGTGCACCTTCCACATTACCTATGGTGCACCTTCCACCATTGCCTATGGTGCACCTTCCACCATTACCTATGGTGCACCTTCCACCACTACCTATGATGCACCTTCCACCACTACCTATGATGCACCTTCCACCATCACCTGTAGTGCACCTTCCACCATCACCTGTAGTGCACCTTCCACCATCACCTGTAGTGCACCTTCCACCATCACCTGTAGTGCACCTTCCACCATCACCTGTAGTGCACCTTCCACCATCACCTGTAGTGCACCTTCCACCAACACCTGTAGTGCACCTTCCACCATCACTCGGTACATATGTTGTGGTACAAATATGTTGTGATGTGATGAATGGAGGGGAACATACTGTTGCTCGGAGATGAACTTGAGACTTGTGTTTCAGAGACTTCCGTTAACGTTATGTCTTTATTGATTGTGCACCTTCCACCATCACCTGTGGTGCACCTTCCACCATTACCTGTGGTGCACCTTCCACCATTACCTGTGGTGCACCTTCCACCATTACATATGGTGCACCTTCCACCATTACCTATGGTGCACCTTCCACCATTACCTGTGGTGCACCTTCCACCATTACCTATGGTGCACCTTCCACCATTGCCTAAGGTGCACCTTCCACCATTGCCTATGGTGCACCTTCCACCATTACCTATGGTGCACCTTCCACCATTACCTATGGTGCACCTTCCACCATTACCTATGGTGCACCTTCCACCATTGCCTGTGGTGCACCTTCCACCATTACCTATGATGCCCCTTCCACCACTACCTATGGTGCACCTTCCACCACTACCTATGGTGCACCTTCCACCACTACCTATGATGCACCTTCCACCACAACCTATGGTGCACCTTCCACCACTACCTTTGGTGCACCTTCCACCACTACCTATGGTGCACCTTCAACCATTACCTATGATGCACCTTCCACCACTACCTATGGTGCACCTTCCAACACTACGTATGGTGCACCTTCCACCATTACGTATGATGCACATTCCACCACTACCTATGGTGCACCTTCCACCACTACCTATGATGCACCTTCCACCACTACCTATGGTGCACCTTCCACCATTGCCTATGGTGCACCTTCCACCATTACCTATGGTGCACCTTCCACCACTACCTATGATGCACCTTCCACCACTACCTATGGTGCACCTTCCACCATCACCTGTAGTGCCCCTTTCCCAAACCTTCACCTGTAGTGCACCTTCCACCATCACCTGTAGTGCACCTTCCACCATCACCTGTAGTGCACCTTCCACCATCACCTGTAGTGCACCTTCCACCATCACCTGTAGTGCACCTTCCACCATCACCTGTAGTGCACCTTCCACCATCACCTGTAGTGCACCTTCCACCAACACCTGTAGTGCACCTTCCACCATCACCTGTAGTGCACCTTCCACCATCACCTGCAGTGCACCTTCCACCATCACCTGTAGTGCACCTTCCACCATCACCTGTAGTGCACCTTCCACCATCAACGTAGTGCACCTTCCACCATCACCGTAGTGCACCTTCCACCATCAACTGTAGTGCACCTTCCACCATCACCTGTAGTGCACCTTCCACCATCACCTGTAGTGCACCTTCCACCATCACCTGTAGTGCACCTTCCACCATTACCTGTAGTGCACCTCACCTTCCACCATCACCTGTAGTGCACCTTCCCCCATCACCTGTAGTGCACCTTCCACCATCACCTGTAGTGCACCTTCCACCATCACCTGTAGTGCACCTTCCAGCATCACTTGCAGTGCACCTTCCACCATCACCTGTAGTGCACCTTCCACCATCACCTGTAGTGCACCTTCCACCATCACCTGTAGTGCACCTTCCACCAACACCTGTAGTGCACCTTCCACCATCACCTGGTACAATATGTTGTGGTACAATATGTTGTGATGTGATGAATGGAGGGGAACATACTGTTGCTCGGAGATGAACTTGAGACTTGTGTTTCAGAGACTTCCGTTAACGTTATGTCTTTATTGATTGTGCACCTTCCACCATCACCTGTGGTGCACCTTCCACCATTACATGTGGTGCACCTTCCACCATTATCTATGGTGCACCTTCCACCATTACCTATGGTGCACCTTCCACCATCACCTGTAGTGCACCTTCCACCATCACCTGTAGTGCACCTTCCACCATCAACTGTAGTGCACCTTCCACCATCACCTGTAGTGCACCTTCCACCATCACCTGCAGTGCACCTTCCACCATTACCTGTAGTGCACCTTCCACCATCACCTGTAGTGCACCTTCCACCATCACCTGCAGTGCACCTTCCACCATCACCTGTAGTGCACCTTCCACCATCACCTGTAGTGCACCTTCCACCATCACCTGTAGTGCACCTTCCACCATCACCTGTAGTGCACCTTACACTTACATTCGTTGTGCACCTTCCGTTGTGCACTTTCCCTGCAAAACCATTTTACAGGAGCAGAGGAAACTTGTGTTGGTAAATAATCTCAGATTTAGCTCTTAATTTGATTATATTATTATTCTTTATTATTATTATTATTATTATTATTATTATTATTATTATTATTATTATTATTATTATTATTATTATTATTATTATTATTTTTATTATTATTATTATTATTATTATTATTATTATTATTATTATTTGATGAGAGACTCTTTTAATTTTGCTTTTATTCTAAATATAACGTGAAACATTCAACACTGTGTGCGTAATGTATATAAAAAAAAGTTTGTTAAATTTCATTTCTATGGTAAATAAACATAGTGTAATAAAGTTGGTAGAATTACCGACAATATGTAAAGTAAAAGGACACAAGTGCAACTAATGTGACATTTATTGTGGCAACGTTTCGCTCTCCAGGAGCTTTATCAAGCCATACAATTAAATACAATTAAATAAAACAACGGCAGCTTCACCATCTCCGAAGTCTTAGCAAGAATCCTCCTGAAAACAGTAAACCCTGCCATCACATAGTCTCTCCTGTTATAATACCCAAGGCATATTACAGAGAGTGAACACTGAAACCACCTGCCTCTTTCCAGTCTATATTTGTCCAACCTATTTTTATGTTACCCAAGTAATAGCTTTTATATCCTTTTAAAAAGGTAATGGCTTGATAAAGCTCCTGGAGAGCGAAACGTTGCCACAATAAATGTCACATTAGTTGCACTTGTGTCCTTTTACTTTACAAATAAACATAGTAATGTAAGATATTTTACAATTGTTTACGAGAGTAAACTTACTCTCCTTTGCTCATCTTATTATCTCTCACAAATTATATAAATATATGCAATTACTAATTTGCTTTTATGTCTGGTTTTACGTATTCTTATCATAATTTTTGTTTTAACTTTACTTATGGAGGACAACAGCCTCCTCCTGAAGGACTTACGAGTCCTAAAATATTCTTTGGGAAATATTTCTTTGCAAGAAAGCTTCACCTCATCTTCCAAAATTCGAGTCTCGACAACAATCGTTACAGAAACACAATTAAAAAAACAGCAACTTTTAACAAAGTTTTTTCAACTGATAATACATAAAAACAAACCGATATTTGTGCATGGATGTTGTATTTAATTACCGTGGGCTCTGCGGTAGTCAATTAGGCCGCACTCCACCTAGAATTAATATCAAGTATACTTTGTTACCTAAATATTAGGATTAATGTCAACAAAACATTATTCCAATATATTCATGGGGTGTAATATACGTTATTATTCATATATCACAATGCAACGTTATTGTACCACAACGTACATGGTGATGGAGATGACAACAGGTGATGGAGATGACAACAGGTGTTGGAGATGACAACAGGTGATGGAGATGACAACAGGTGATGGAGACGACAGCATGATGAGGAATGACAGCAAGGTGAAAGAGATGATAGCAGCATTTTGGTATGCAATGTGAATATCCCCTCAGTAGCCACTATATTAGGTACACCCTCCTAGGTAAGGATTCACAGAACAACCTGAATTTTTCGTGGCATGAATTCAACAAGTTGCTGAAACTGTTCTTTTGGTCCATGTTGACATGAGAGCATCACACAGTTGCCGCAGATTTATTAGCTACACATTCTTGCTGCGAATCTCCTGTTCCAGCACATCCCAAAGGTTTACGCCAAAATCCGACCTTACCATCTGCATTTCGCAGCAGAAATAGCGATTCAGCAGACTAGGCGACTTTTTACCAGTCTTCAAAGGCCCAGTTTTGGTGAGCCTGTGCCCACTGTATCTTCACTTTCCAGTTCTTAGCTGACAGGAATGGAAGCTTGTGTGATTTACTGTAGCTTATCCACGTCAGAGTTTATCTGATGATCAGTCAGTGAGGCTCTTTTTCATATCACTTTTGTAATGCGTGGTTATTTCAGCTACACGCAATTTTTTTGTGGTATGTAAAATAACAGGAGAATGACTTTTCTAATCAGAGATTACTCACTGTTTGATTTTATTGCGTTACAGTAAGTTAAATCTACGTGATGTGCTTATATGTTAACATAACATCCATGTGCAGTAAGGACCATTGTAAAAAAAATTATGTACCAAAAAGCTTAAATGAAGCATAATTACTTATACCTTAAATGCTGATCAATATTGATTAGAATAATGTTTGAATTAATTTTGGCTTTTTGAAGCCTCACTTTGCTTTTCGTTCAAGGTAAAAATCGGGAAAATTTAAAACGAATTTTTATGTGATAAATTCTCAATGCCTGATCTGATTTTTTTCAAGACAAAAATCAGGAAAATTTAAAACAGAATTTCATGTGATAAATTCTGACTTCATCTGATTTGCTTACCCGCTTAGTGCTAATAACTTGATAATGCAAACTGTGAGCGGCTTCAAACTTAATGTGCTGGTGCATTTTAGGATAGTAGTGTCTGAAATACTAAGGGAAAGCCTCTTCAGCTTGGTTTCGAAACTGATGTTTCTTAGTGGATGGTTTAAATTCTTCAGGCCGGTGTATGCCCTAGTTGGTCATTTTCTTTAAAAAAAAGAAAGAAAAGATATTAGTGCCCTTGTGACAACCTGTTAATACCTCTTTTAATTCAATTCAAATCTTCATCTCCAATGTTTCTGCAGCCTCCTCTGTTCGACTAAAGAAGCCCACTGAGTAGGCGAAACGTTTCAGAATAAAGATACCTAACCTTAGCACACGTGTCTTATTTATCAACTTGTCGGTCTTGCTTATCACTGTGACGTTTGCAACTTATGTTTCACTTTGCACTATTCCTTTCGCGTGCATTGACATACGGGGAACTGGGGTTATGCAATACAAGGATACCTATCTTTGATGGAAAAGCTACCAGTATACGTCTAATTTTTATTATTATTATTGTTGTTATAATATCTGTGTAGTCGAGTAGTGTCTTTACCAAGGAAGTCTAACCTGGGGCAACATTCTCAAATAACTCAGAAAGAGAAATAGGAAAACTTTTTGGGTAAATTCTGGAAAGATGAAGATGCCTAATTAGAAAGTGTGTTTATTATGCGTGCCGTAAATTAACGTCAGCGCTGGACATCATCAGAACAACCCAGTCAAATCACAACTATATGTTTGGGAAAATCGTACGTAAATTTCATTAACGAAAGGTTGTAATTTACCTGCATTAGCTTGTAATGCGATACACAAGTAACCCGCATGTAGGAGACTGAAACATAAGACGACGTTTCGGTTCGACTAGGACCATTAACTAGTCACTCACAAGCACAAAGGGAAGGGAACCAGAATTTATACGAAAAAGGGGCGGCGCCGGGAGAAGTACAACCAGAGAAGGTAGCATTATAGTGCTGGTGGTGGAGGTGGTAGTAATAAGTAGCAGTGCAACACTGGCAGAGGTGGCACAAGAATCAGCGAGTGGAGCGTTAGCGAAGCAATAGTAGTAACAGTAGTAGTGAGGATAATCATGGAACAAGAGAAAAAATGAAAAGGAGCACTGCAGGAACAGGAGGGTAGGACAAAAATGCAAGAGAAACAATCATAGGACAGAACCCACCTAGGCAGAAGGAATGACAAAATATATACGAAAGAAGAGGTAAGTTGCCTAGAAGATATAAACACCAAGGATATAATCACCAAGAGGTTGTATCTCTCACTGTATATGCCATGGAAGTTTATTTTAGGAATTAAGATATTACTGACTGGTGGAGAACAGGTCACATGCAGTCGTAACAACCCTTGCTTAGTCGATAGGCATTAAACTCCATTAACAACCAGAGGTCATCTGACCTCTCTCATTAGTAAGGCGTTTTCACAGAGAACTGTCTCAGTGGATGTTTTAAGTGTTTGTCACATCACTCTCTGTAAACACAAGAGACTGCTGTGTGTGAAAATCCTAAGAGATCAGTTTTTTAAGTCCTCAATCTTTCTGCCTGTCCTTCAGATTCTTCGAGACTACGTTTCTCATCACTTACTCATAGAATGAGGGACTGATTACTTCACCCTTTATATATACTTCTACAGTATTCACATTATGACCTTGTATTGATAAAGCCACTTGATGGCTAAACGTCTACAAATTAAAGATACCCAGATGTTGCACATGTGTCTAATTCTTCACAATAAGACATAAAGAATATATGGATGCAATCTAGTAAGAAATTGCAGTTCTTTAATCCTGAGTTGGTTAATGGTCACTTATCTACCCTTGGATCTTGGTGTGAGATCATGAATCTGTGTTCTTGGGGTCTACATTTACTCAAATTACTCCTTAGTGATATAAGCACTCAACATGATAGAACATTACTATATAACACATACTGGTACATATATAGTGTTACATTCATTGATGGATTCTGATACAATGAATCTGCCTACACTGAATCTTTTTCCAATTTCGTAAACTGCTATTCTATCGATCTACATTGCCTACTTGACTATTGTACACTAATCTGAGTTGATAATCATCTAACACGTAGTGAGAAGTCTATATATACGACTTTAATTTGCTAGACTGTACTGTTATTCACAGCGTAAATAAGTCTCACGTGAAGGAATTCATCCTTCTAATTTGCAGCAATCAGTGTGCAATCGATACACATTCTGCAATCTGCCGATAGATGATTATTAAGAAAGATTTGCTGGGGAAAATCTCTCGCTACTTTTCCTCTCTCTTCTCTTCTGATCTGTTCCTATCTGATGCATTTATATATAGTTATTAAAGTGACAGGTTTATTTTTCAGTGGTATGTCTTTTACAAACATTTAGGTTATATTTATAATGCGTGACCTTGCAGTTATCACCTTAGCCATTATTATCTGCTGTTCTGTCTCCGTCGTTTAATCAATAAGTGTGAGAAGGAAGCCAGAGTGTCAGATAATCGAGAGATATAAATTGTTTAGAAAAAAAACGATGTATCTTCTTTAGTCCAATGTAGAGAAAGGTGGAAGATGAGGAGGAGTTTGAGGTAATCAATCCTTCAACCTGGAATCGATGTGTTCAATCCGTCAGTCTTGATGTGTTCGGTCTATGGATCTTGAGTGACTGAACACATTCACTCCAGGATGGGGGACCGATTACCTCAAACTCTTCCTTAACTTCCACCTTTCTCTGCATTACACTGAAGACGCCATGGCTCTCGAAACGTTTCCAGAATAAAGACACCCAAATGAACCGTGGGATGATTAAAACATATGTGAAACTCCTGCAAATCTTTATTACGAAGGTCTCTCGCCAACCAGAGAGGCTGTCAGTCTCTATCTTGTACACAGATAATACGTCGGGGACACTGAAAGCTGAGGGGTAAGCTTGAGGCGTTCAGGTGTTCAGCTTTGAATGCTTTAAAACAGCATGCATATAAAAATCCTGCGAATCCGTCGACGCGCCATTAAAAAACTTATTTGTCAACGATCCGCTTAGCTTATTTCACAACAATCTGGAACATTTTTCAGAAACATAGACTAAAGTTGACTAAAGTTGAAATTGAAAAATTTGCTGTTTATTGAGCCTTGCGTTTTCTCTGGAAGTTTATCTTTCCTTGACTGCCCCTAACATACAACCAGGGAATTATTAAATATCCTGTAACAGACAGTTGGTTATATTAGCTCAAGTAAAATCAGATATTTTCCTAGTGAATTGTGCACTAGTGTATAATGATGCTTTGATGGAACTTACTCAAAGTGTCACAACATGCAGATTAATGTAGATAAAGGGTTCAGAGAACCGACAAGTTGATAAACTAGGCACATGTGCAACTCTTGGGTATCTTTATTGAGGAAACGTTTCGCCACACAGTGACTCCAGGCTGAGGAACTGATTACCTCAGTCTCCTTCTGATCTTCACAGTTCTTCTTTTTATTGGACTGCTGAAGTCACTGTGTGGCGAAACGTTTCCACAGTAAAGATATCCAAGTGTTGCACATGTGTCAAAGCAACTCGCAGATTAAGTTGAAGACAAACATTGGGATGCATCAGACCTTAGATAATAAATTTCGATGCAATGGTTTCAAGTTGGACAAATTCAGATTCAGGAAGGATATAGGAAAGCACTGGTTTGGTAATAGTTGTGGATGAGTGGAACAAACTCCCGAGTACAGTTATTCAGGCTAAAACGTACACACCAACAAACCAACAAAAAGTACACACCAACAAACACACTATAATAACATCCTGACTATATTTATGATTATTTTTCGATATTTACTCCTCTGTATATAATCCTCTATATTATATCTTAACTATATTTATTTGTGATCACTTTTTCAGACTATATTATAAGACTCCGCATATTTCTGTTACGAAACTCTCTGAGCGTCGAGCTTAAAATTATTTACTTATTTGCCCAGAGAATGATAAGCGAGACGATGGCTGGTGGTAGTAAGAAGCGGAGTCGCTCTTCCTCCCCTTCTGGACCCGCTAGCAAAAGGGTAAAGGTCTGCAATGCTGGCGGGTCACAGCACCGTCCTCGCAAGACAATAAAAAAGTTTCGGAAATTTTCATGGTCTCGGATTTCATTTAAGAGTGAAACTGGCGATGGAGCTTTCGCTAAGACACACAGAGCATAGGTGACAATGGATGATGGCTCCATCGTCCATTGCTGCTGTGAAAGTCTTTGAAACCCAGCAGTACGACATGACGGAATGTCGCCTCCGAAGGCTGCTGCAGGAGCTGGAGGAGCCCCAAATTTTTCGGGATTTCCAAAGGACTTTTCCCTTTAGCTATCATCATGGAACTCTGCCCAGGACAACCACTAGATAACTTCTTCGAATGCAACCCAGTTGATGAATGCAAGAAACTTACGAAGCTGTGAAGATTGCACTCCTAGACTTTCACACTAAAGGTTTCGCACACCAGGAAACCCTTTATCCCGGGAACATATCATCGATAGAGTCATAACAAATACGTTGCACATTTAATTTGACCTGGGATAATCCCGCAAGCTTGGACAGGACCCATCAATGGATAAATCGTACGTGGGAAAAAGACAATGAAAGATCTGGATAACCTTCTTACATATCTCCATCTGAATGAAGTAGCTACAGGTTATTTTTATTATGTTTGTTTTGTTAAAAAAATGGGAAAAATTAATTTTTTAAGGAAAAGAATAATTATTTTTTTTAAGGAAATGAAATTATTTTTTAAAGTGATTAATGTTGTGAGGAATGTATTATTATTGTTTAAGGAAATGAATAATTAATTTTATATGGAAATTAATCATTTTAGTTCTTAGTGCCTTAAAAAAATAGATGCTGGCAAATATGATTTGAGAGGAAGTTAATAAAATGAGAAAAGATGCAGTGTGACCAAGAAATATAACATCTGACAGGAAGTTAAGTTAATAAATTTGTAGTTTGGCTTAAGAATATATAAATAACATTTTGAGCAATATCTGTAATTATATGGTATGGAAATTAGATAGGATTTAAAGTTCTGGATCTAACAACAAGAATTGGAAAGTCGATGATGGATGTCCTAAACCCTGACAGTGGAAGAACGGAAACTACTGTTTATGGTAAACCAGTGAAGGTCTTATAATCGGCTGCTTTTCTCTCTTATACCGAAGGCCTCCAGGAACATGACTAGGTACATCAACTTAACTAAACGAGTATTAAATAGAATTTAGGATTCTCAAACAAAGAGGATACTCACTCATTTGTGGCGTAAAAGGTCGAGACCAATCTCCTGGCCCCGCCTTTTTGCTTGTCGCTACTAGGTCCACTCCCTGCTCCAAGAACTTAATAATCGTACCTCTTGTTAAGATAGTGGATTGATGTGTGGTTTACGGTGAAGACAAGGTATTTGAGTGATGTTTACGGTGAAGACAAGGTATTTGGAGTGATGTTTACGGTGAAGATAAGAGTTGAGTGATGTTTACGGTGAAGACAGGTAGTTTGAGTGATGTGTAGTGAAGATAAGGTAGTTAAATGACATGGATGTAGTGAAAATTATATAAAAGCCTTTCAATTTTTCTTACAGGATTCTAGAAAACTATATAGAATATAAATGAAAAACACATTTTTTCCCCCCCTTTTTTAAAATTCTCATTTATATCTGGAGAATAGTGATTCGATTGTGGGGGGGGGGGGGGGGGGGGCGGCAAATTTCTAGTTTTCGTGTAAGTGGCATTAGTGCAACCTTTCTTGGAGACATTTTCATGTATGGCAGACCAATGGAACAAAGTTAAATACCCTGTCCTAATATTTGTTATCTATGTAATACCTGGAAATGACTCTTCCGGTCAGCTTTCATGTCTTACTGCAAGAGAAATATCTCATTTTAAAAGTTTTGTTGTGTTTTTTTTGACTGATTTTTATTATTTTTATTTTGAAATGTCGTTGTGTTTTCTGGATTTCTAATATTTTTAAACATCCAGCTAGAAAACTAAGCAACCTTCAAAATAATATGAAGTCAAAAATACCTCAGATTTGATACACTTTTCTTCACCGTTTCAGATTTTTTATCCAAAAACAAAATGAATATTAATATTTTTCTGCTATGCGAATTAACATTGAAGAATAACGTGTGTGACTTCCATTAATATGTGTCTATGAGTTTAACATTATATAAATCGCTACAACAAACACGAGGAAAAAAAATTAAACAGTGAATTTAGGGGGTTGGTTGGTTGAATTACCTCGACTAAGATTGACGAGGCACACTCCAAAGGGGTTGACACACCCGACTTTGCCAAAGCTGTCGAACGTCGTGGAGCCATCTTTTTTCCACACACGCCGGCCATATTGAAATCAAAACTCCTTCCAGAACGACATAGGAAGGGAATGGCCCTCATCAACGTCATCCTTCAAAGTGAAAGAACCTTCAGGCAGTCCCAGCGTAGAGCTCATCCTTCCATTTTCACAACGCGCCGTATGCCCTCCCGCGTAAACCCTGAATGCCTCCTAACGTCCACAGCGTCCCACGCCTCAAAGGGGACGTTACGGATCCTTACCCCAGGTGTAAACTTTCGGGAAGCATCCCTCAGACGTACCTCCCCTCCCCGAAGTCACAGGACAGGCACTTCCTCCCGATATAAAGCCACCGTCCTGTTCATAGGCAGCCATGGAACAAAAATTAAGAAGATTCGTGTAGTCCGCCATTTTAGCGCTATGCCTATGCCAGCTCGTGTTACCAATACTGTAAGTGGTCCCTGATGATCGCCGGCAGCATTGCAGAAGCCTGGACGGGTAAATCGCAACCCTCACGATGTCAACACACACCGTATGCACTGCGTGGTCTGCCACAACGGTAAGAACGACAATTTTTGAAGAAAACAGGAAAACTGCGTAGGAAAACCAGCTATAATCAGGAGCGTCTGTGCAGCAGGTCCCACAGCCGAGAAGCGATGAGGACAATTCCCGAAAGAGCTATAACAAAACGAGCGAGTGTTAAAATTCTCAGTCTAACAGTGAGGGTCTTGGGTCCTCAGGAGCTATGTATCTCTCGTCAGGCATTTCCTTGTTCAAACGAACTTTTTTCAAAACTTCATGACGAATCTTAGTCCATGTTTTTCTTCCTGACTCTCCCAGTAATTGAACAAAGCTCTATTTTTTTTAGAACACATTAACACGACACAGATTTTCTTTTACTATTCATATGCCCAGTCCTTCTAGTAGGTAGTAGGTTGGCAAAAAGAAACCACCCAGGGGAGGCCCTATCGTCCTGCATCAGTAAAACAGAAACCAATAACTGAATGAAATTAAGACACATGTGCAACATCAGGTATCTTATTGTAGACGTTTCGCCATCCAGTGGCTTTATTCAATACAAATTCCAGGAAACTAACTTGAAGACAGTAGAACATATATACAGAAGGATGATGTAATCAGTACCCTCAACTAGGAGTACGGGCGAAGAGCACCCGTAAGTCATGAGATTCGAAGCGAGAAGCAAGGACCTGGCGCTTATATAGTAACGTCAGGGGGTAGCAGAACAGGGCATAGTCACTGGTAGGCGAAAATGTCTACAATGAAGATACCCAGATTTGCACATGTGTCTTAATTTCATCTTGTCGTATTATATACCATTTCCTTTCACAAACCTATAACTGTTTACATGTGGCAGATTGTTTGGTGTCATTTTTCTATCTCGTAAACACACTGATAACAGTTATATCTTGGTACTTCTACTTACATCAGTCCAAGGGCCCCCCTCGTCCACAAAACCTCCTTTACCTCCTCCCTCTAACATTTTCGGGAACGCGAGAATCCAACCCGCCTTCCTTCCCCTACAGATTTATATGCTCTCTAAGTCATTCTACTTTGGTTCATTCTCTCTAAATGACCATATCACCTCAACAACACCCTCTTCTGCCTCTGACTAATTGGGGCAGCGGGCCTCAGCGCAACAGCCTGGTGATGAGCAAGCACCAGAACGACCTGGCCCATGGCCAGGGCTTCCGAGAGGAAGTTAAATTCTCAAAACCTTCAAATATATCAAAAGGTAAGCCATCATCGCTACGGATATAGGTAATGACCTACATATACTACATATATATGTATAAAACTATATAGTCTCAAAGTTTTAAATCTTTTTTAAATGCTGGAGTTGGGTTTGTGAGTCCAACTCTGAATAACGACTCATAGCAAGTCTATGAAATAAAAAATAATCGTGTATTCTTTCTGGCAAATGGGATTACAGTTTCCATGAATCTTTTTGTAAATTATTTTATGAAACAATACAAACATAATTTAACAAGAGAAAATAGATTTTATAGGGCACTTAGTGATTTCCACACGGACGCTGTCAATCGCCAGTTCGAATCCTTGACAGTAATATAGAGAAATACAAAGCTCACAAGTAATACTTTCATCGTAAATTGCTTAGGCTGGAGGACTCACAGTATGTTTACTGATTGTTGTAAGTTGGCCATGGTCAGGCCTCCTGTGATCCCTTAATACCAGTCAAGGGAAAATTTGCTGGCCAGTCCACAGGATAATGGTGTTAGGCTAGATGACTCTTGGGAAGCTGTTGTCTGCATCCGGAGTCCGTTGTCGTTCCGGCTAAACACAATGGTGAGTTAATGAAAGCTTCAAAGGGCTTGACAAGTAGTAGAGAAACGAACAAGTTACGAGTCCTAGCTGTGTTCAGGCCTCGTGAATGTTAAATAAAGCAACAACTGTTTGCCTCCTCTTGAAGTCAAATCAAAAGCTTTGCTGTTGCTCTCACAGCTTTTTTTTCATTTTTTTCTTTTGCTACCATCCATCTAATACGTCTTTTAATACCCCAGTAAACTTTTCTCTTGCTTGTTTTTTGGTCTTTTACATAAATGAAGGAGAATAATCAAAAACGTAGAAAGATGTTATACAAGAGGAAATGAAAAACATAGATTATCGATATTCCATTACTCTCTGATAATCAACCCATTTTTTGTTGGTGTAATTCATGTGAAACTTCAAAAGATGTTGAAATTTCACCATTGGGAAGCGGAATGTTTGGATCCCCTTGAGACACCTCACAGTGCTGTCGGTTTCCTATACAATGATATAATTGTTATTGCTTGGAGATAAAGGAATTGTCCTATTAGTGTTTAGTCATTAGGGTCACTATGGTATTGCTGAAATTATCATAGTAACGAATGAATTTCTGTGATTTTGTTATCTGCTTGTTTGTTGGTGCGCGATTACTGTGATACTGTTGTAAATTTGCCTTATCATTTTTCCCTCGAAGAGGATACTGATTTTTTTCTTCCCTAAAAAATTTTAGTTTTAATTTTGCTATAATGGAAAAGGCCAAGTTCTTTCGGCTTTCAAAATTTCAACACTTGTGCACCTAACAAGTGCCATTTTGTAGGAACAATTGTTTATGTGCAGATTCCCTATGATCAAAGTTTGTTGAACCTATATCCCTCATCTGGAATGGCTCCGATAAATTTGCAAAACATTCAGTAGAGTAGTTTTACACGTTTAAAAAGGTGCTTCCTAACTCAGTCAATGGAAGAAGTCAAACTAATGTCAATCTAGATTTTGACAATTCCTTTCTTAAACGGTGTAAAAGACAAAAATCCTTTAAGCAACGTAATTTCAGTTTTGCCTCTTCTGATCGACTTCAGTTTTAATGGCCGATGCATCTGACTGTCATGAAGTACCCAATAAGTTTGTAAAAATCCTTCACATGGTTTGTAAATCCATTTGTAACTGTAAAATATCTCTTCTGAGTGTCGTCACCACTATTGTGGTTTCCTAAACAACAAGGACGTGCTGGTATTGATTGGCATAAATCTTAATTGCCAATTTTATGAATAAACATGAAATCATCTTCTTCTGAACTAAAGAATTCATTGGAAAGCGAGATATGGCCTTCTGAAAAATTTTGAGTGAGTAAAATAGATCCTGGATCTCACTGAATTTCTCTTGGAGTCCAACAGGGGGGAGTAACGAATCGGTGCTCGAATAATGGAGTGGGGAGTTGATATTTCTCATAGGGGATAATTCTGGATAACTAATTAAAATAATTTTAGGAACAGAAATACTGATTGCAAGTTTCGTCCTTAGGAAGTAGGCGAACACAGTTAATTACAGTCTAGAGAGGGTTCTCCTAATAGAAAAAGATGCAAGTGGAAGCCATCCAAGAGACGTGCATTTAGTTTCCAATCTCATGACAAGTGGCAATTCCTAACAGAGAGGTCACCGACTGTTTCATCATTCGCCAAGTAGAGCTTTCACTTCAATTGTCCAGACCCTTTCTCATACCCATATGCCCTCCAAAAGGACTATTGTAAGAAAATTTCCTAGGCTACATACAAATTAACTCAAACAATGTAATGCAGATCCACACAGTTATAGTAGAAAGAGAGGCAAACTTGAAACGTAAAACACGATTGATGTAAAAAACCAATGATTCCAAGATCTTATATTGGTCACCATTCAGCAGCATTTCCTTTTTTCTCCATTGATGAACTGATAAGCTTCCTTGATTAAGTCCTCATGAATGAGTTGGAATGATAATATCAGCACTGAAGTTTTGTTATACTCAGTCGCTGAAGAAGATGAGGGATGAAATACCTCACACATTGCTGAATAACATGCTCATATCTAGCTCGCTATTCTCTGCAGGAGATGGGTAACATGGCAGTTTTCTGTCCCCGTGACATAGAACACTCAACAGGGACAATGTGAGATTAGTTTGATGAACCTCAAGGTCGTAGGTTTCCAAGGTTTAACTAGGAATGCTGGATGCTCCAATGATGTCATTTTCTGTGAGAAGCTGAACATCCTTCCCGTGAATTTCTCCTTATATACCTACTACAATATATCTAGAATAATTATAAGTGACAATAACATTTTTTTCTTGAGGTACCTTACAATATTCCCTCAGGAAGTATGTTATCTTGTAATAACGTAATACGATACCATATCACTTCTTTTAACTTGTTTTGGTGCAGTCTATTTTTTCCATTTAAATAAAATTTGCACTCTTAGACAGTGCAAATTTCCCCTGGCAATCATATCTTTTTTATAACAAACTTTCGGAGTAGGAGAGAAAAAAGTGACTGTGAACCATTTCACGTAAAGGTATTATTATTTAGTTTTAGGGGTCTTGCTGATACCAATTGACCTCTAAAAGGTCTGAAGGCGAGTAACAATTGTATTGTTCTTCTGAGAGTCTCGGAGGCTGTTTTATATATATTTCAGCACTACTGGCACACTCTCTTGTCTACTATGTCTCTAAACGCATAAAAAGTATTATTTGCTGTGCCCAAGTTTTTTTTCCCAAAATGTGCATCTGAGGTACAGAAGCTCACCTCTCGCTGTCCACGTTGTCAATATTGGCCTTGTACATAACAGTAAGGGGAAACCCATATTCCTCAGAACAATCTGTCCAGGCTTTGACTCAGGTGAGGGGTGACTCGTCCTGCTCTGTCTTTACTCTGTCGAGAAAAGCAGATGAGAAGGAAAAAGCAATTCAAAATGAAGCATAAACTTTCCCCCTCTCCCTCCCCTTTTTCCCTACCTTCCTCCCCATCTCTTTTCTCTCTCTCTCCCCCTTCTCTCTCTCTCATACTCTCTCTCTCTCTCTCTTCTCTCTCTCTCTCTCTCTCTCTCTCTGAACATCTTGAGTATGCCAGTTTTATTCTCCAGATTCCTAAAGGAGGAAGATGTTATTAGAGAGGACACAAAGAACTACGTAAACTCGTACCAAAATATAGAAACAGAAACGAACCCTTATGACAAAGCCATAAGGCACTCGACTTTTTTTCTCATATGAGAGATCTTCATTCAAACTTTTAATATATTTAAGAAACTTAAAGAAACATAAACAAAGAAGGGAACACTGCAGCAGGCCTATGACCCATGCAACAGGTCCATGTTACCCTCCGGCTTAGCCCTATGACCCAGCTAGTAAGGTTCATTCACTTAAGGAGCACGACATCAGAACCTAGTTAGCACGAGTAGTAAGGTCCAACTCCACACCCACCTTCACCCACTCATGTATTTATCTAACCTATTTTAAAAACTACACAACGTTTTAGCCTCCATATCTTGTACTCGGAGTTGTAATTCTACGTTCTCCATTTCAATCTGTCTTCAATACTACTGATA
Organism: Cherax quadricarinatus; assembly: GCF_026875155.1. Taxonomy (NCBI): domain Eukaryota; kingdom Metazoa; phylum Arthropoda; class Malacostraca; order Decapoda; family Parastacidae; genus Cherax; species Cherax quadricarinatus. Next base: position 27,681,262 of record NC_069477.1, on the reverse strand, counting down.
ATACATATATTTACAAGGAAATATTTTGAGAACAATTGTTTCAAAGCTGTAAATTTCAAATGTAAATTTCAATGTGTAAATTTCAAAGTGTAAATTTCAAAGTTTGTTAAATTTCAAAGTGTAAATTTCAAAATGTAAATTTTGAAAGTGTAAATTTGAAGTGTAAATTTGAAAGTGTTAAATTTGAAAGTGTAAATTTGAAAGTGTAATTTGAAAGTGTAAATTTGAAAGTGTAACTTTCAAAGTGTAAATTTCAAAGGGTAAATTCAAAGTGTAAATTTCAAAGTGTAAATGTCAAAGTGTAAATTTCAAAGAGTAAATTTCTAAGTGGTAAATTTCAAAGTGTTAAAATTTGAAAAGTGTAATTTGAAAGTGTTGTAAATTTGAAGTGTAAAATTTGAAAGTGTAAATTTCGAAGTGTAAATTTTAATGAAATATGAAATCAATAATCAAATTTGGGATAAGGTATCTCTTCCAGCTTCACACAGTATTTACTGGAGATTATAATTATGGGGAGCGCTAAACCGTAGGATTATTATAGCAAATATGGGGAATGGAAGATATTCAGGCTCAATTCAGGAATGGAGCACAGATCTAATTCCCTAGATCAAGAGCCACTCACGAGCGTCAGGAAACTCACTTTAGGGGGATTTTTTACTGGGTAGAGAGATTGTAGTGGCAGGACAGGTCGTAGTTTCATTATTGATGCTAGCTAGGCAGTATTATCCATGATGTACTCTGTAGATCCGTCTGGTCTTAGATTTTTAAAGCATCGAGGCCAGGGGTCGTACTTAGAGCGAAATATTTGTTTTGACGGTCAAAAATATTGGTAGGTTGGTGAATTCAAAGGCACAGAATATTGTGCGTAAATAGTAAGTTGGACATAGTCATCACCTGCGAACTTGTTACATTCAACACATTTAGGTAAAATTGGCTAATTAAAAATTCACACGGCTTTATTTAAATGAAACCTAGCAATGGTGGAAATTTGGTTAAAAACAAGGCGGTCTGAATTTGAGTGACGTGGGTAGCGCAAGAGAGAAGAATTTTCAGAAGGATGATGCAGTGGAGAAGAAGTGAGAGTTGAGGGAGAAGTCTTTGGTTGGTGGGAGAGGGCGGGTGGGAAGCAGACTGACTTTCCACAGAGAGACAGGGAGTTTTAATTTAATGTCCACAGTGAAGGAAAATCAGACTAGTAAATTAACAGTATTTTCACGAGTTTTGAGACTCTCTGATCGCGGGTTTCTATCCCCACCCAGTGGTATTTTTTTTGTAAGGAACGGAAGTATCTACTTTTCGGAGTATCCAGATATTATTCAACATAAAATATTGGTTTCATAAACAATTACCTTTAATGGCCTCAAAGTGTTCTTGATGCGCTGACTGAATCCATATCGAAACTCTTGAAGGAATATATCGGGCACAAGATGTAACATAAAATTTTGCATTTTTTTTGTATTTGATGTTAGAATTACCGACATATGTTAGGTTAAAAGGATACAAGTGCAACTATATAACATTTCATTGTGGCAAACAGTTTCGCTCTCCAGCAGTTTTTGTTAAGGCCGTGATGCAATGACAAATATAGCAGCCGTGAAATTAGTTTTTAAACTCCTTGTCTCATGTGAAAGCAGTCTGCTCCATCCCTCTCTCTACGACCCAACCAAAGTCTTCTCCCTCACCCTCACTTCTCCACAAATTCACCCATCTGCAAAATTCTTCCTAATTCATTGCGCTACCCTCGTCACTCAAATTGAAACCTCCCTTTTTTAACAAAATTTCACCTTTAGTGAGCGTCATTTATATAATGCTTGTCGTTCCAATTGGTCATTTTGTAAATTTTAATTAGCCAATTTTACAATTTTAACAAACTCTTTGTCAAGCGTTTATTGCTTGACAAAGCTCTTGGATGGAGCTGAAGGTTGCCACAATGGGAAATGTCAGATTAGTTGCACTTGTGTCCTTTTACCTAACAGGCTTTTTTCTTTTGGCAAACAGAAGTAAGATGAAGCCCGAAATTTCTTTCAAGAATGGCAGACAAGAAATTTTAAAATATGAATCAACCCAATTTAAAAATTGGTTTTGTGAAGCAAAATTTCATGATGTTTTTAAGCAACAACATAAGTGGGGTGTTAGTATAGCAACCTGTAACAATAAAAAAAATAAATATTAAACTCAAAAAAACAGGTCGAACGGGTTGCAAGAGAAACACTGCTGAAGGAAACATCAATGTAAAAGGGGTCTTAGACTGCAACAGAAAAGAAAGGCGACAGGAGCTGAGGGAGAAGACACAGAAAAGAGAGGTGCTAGGAAAAGAGACAAGGAAAAGTGCAGGGAAACCAGAGCAGGGCGAGAACAAGACAAGACAACAGATCCCTTAAAAAAACCCCCAGCCCAAAAATATTAAAACCCCCCAAACCAAATTTAACCCCCCCACCCCACATTATTTTAAGAATCAAAGACATACCGGCAAACAGCCCACAGACTACGAACACGGGGGTTTGGGGAGGAAATGAAAGGGATGGTAAACCCCAAAGTTTATGAAAAAACGAATAAGTGGGAGTGGCACTAAAGAATCAAAGAGGGATCACCCGACATCATAGTCTCACAGAAAAACCAAGCTCACAGGAATGATAAATGCCATCTTTCCAACGGGATATCAGATCCCGGGGAAAGACAAAGGGAACAGAGGGGGGGAGGAGTGGAAATTCCCCATCAAAAACCCAATGGGATTTTGATGAGTGGAGAGAGGAGACAGAGGAAAAGTAAGAAACTACATAATAGGAACACTTCAGTCTGGAGGCCCCAATGGTGGCAACTGCAGTAATGTGTAACCTCCACAGAACAGCAGGAGGCCAAGGAAAGAGTATGATGAGAGTACAGAGCGATGCTGGACACATGGCTGAAGTGGCCAGAAGGGCTCATTCGAGCGGGGCCAAGCTGCTTATTGTGGGTAACTTCAATCACAAGGAAATGACGGAAAACCGGAGCCACATGGAGGCCCAGAAACGTGGAGGGCTAAGATGATGGAGGTGGTACTAGAAACCCCATGTACAAACAAACACAAAATGAACACTACCCGAGAGAGAAGAGGGGGATGAACCAGCAAAACTTCTGGTTCGTCCTCAACCTCAGTATTCAACTTGAGTATTGTAGATATTGAGGACATCACATATGAAAGACCCCTTGGAGCCAGTGACCACGTGGTTCTGAGCTTCAAATAGAGAGTAGAGTTATAAGTGGGAGGGAAGAGGAAGTGCAGGACAAAACGAAGCCAAACTACAAGAGAGGGGACTACAGGGGCATGAAGAATTTTCTGCAGGAGTTCAGTGGGACAGAGAACTGGCAAGGAACAATATACAATGAAGATGAGGAGAGGCTTGTACCCAAGGGTGACAGAAATAAAGAGAAAGCCAGGATGAGCCCTTGGTTCACCCAGAGGAGTTGAGAGGTAAAAACCAAGTGTGCTAGAAAATGGAAGAAGTATAGAAGGCAAAAAGGGTCCAGGAGAATAAGGAGAGCAGTTGTAGAACCAGAAATGAATATGCACAGGTAAGAAGTCAGTCCAACGATAATACGAAATGGGCACAGAAGCATAAGGCAAAATATGACCCAAAGCTGTTGTCAGCACCATCAGAAGGAAAACAACAGTTTATAAAGGGCCCGGTAATCAGGCTACGGAAGAAGGGAAGATCACAAGAAATGACTGTCTAGTATGTGAGGAGCTAACAATGGATTCAAAGAAGTTTTTACTGAAGAGACAGAAGGGACTCCAGAAAGGCGAAGAGGTGGGGTACACAATCAAGTGTTGGAACAATACATCAACTGAGGAAAATGTGAAGAGGCTGCTAAGCGAGTAGATGCCTCAGAGGCGATGAGCTGGAGAACATTTTTTCCATGGGCCCTTTAGAGAGGGAGCAGAGGTGCTATGTGTACCACTAACAAAATCGTCAACACATCTATCGAAATAGGGGAGACTACCTAAGGTATGGAAGACAGCAAATTTAGTCAATTTTTTAAAAAAAAAGGGGAAGACCACGAAGCATTAAACAAAGCCGTGATGATAAGTATAGTGCCCAAAAAGGGGGAAAATTTGACAAAAATTTTTTTCCCTTTTGGAAAATGTTTTCTTTCCAAACATTTATTATATTTAAAAATTTGGTTGATTCACAAAAACCCCTTAAAAGAATTATTATCGCTTTATTTTCTCCGTCGTTTTAAACAAAAAAATTAGGAAGGGAAAAAAAAGGGGGTTTGTAAAGGAAAAAATCGAATTGGATAAATTGTTTTAAGAAAAAAAACCCCGGATTTTTCCTCCTCTTCTTTGTAATTTTTTAGAGAAAAAGATGAAGGAGGATTTTTTTTTGGAAATTTTTTAAATCCCCCAAAACCCCTTGGGTTTTTCCATTGCCAACCCTATTTTTGTTTGTTCGGTCTTAATCTTGGTGGGGAAAAAACAAAATTCCAATGGGGAGATTTAAATTTTTTTAAAAAAACTTAACTTCTTTATAAAATGAAGCGAAAGGTTGGAAAAAAAATTTTGGGGAATTTAAAACCCCAAAAGGGAACCGTTGAATGAAAAACTTATGTGCCCGGCAAATCTTAATACGAACCCCCACCCAGAGGGGGCCTTTAAAATTCTTTTTTTAAACCCAATTTCTTGGGGCATTAAACGGGGGGGTACCCCTTAAAACTTTTCCCCGGGTTGCCCAAAGCCGGGGAGGGTTTTAAACAAAAACACCTGAAATTTTAAAAATTTTTCCGAACCGGGCGCGCCAAATTTTAAAAAATTTTTTTTGGGGAATAAAATTTAGTTTATTTAAAAATTTTGGACTTTAAGGGGGTTCTTTTTGATGACAAAAAAGGAAATTTAAAAAAATTTTGGGAATTGGACTGGTTTTTAAAACTTTTTTCAAACCCTTACTTTTTCAAAAAAGGAAATTTTAAAAAAACCTAAAAATTTGGGTAAATTTAAATTTAAAAATTTTTTTAGGGTTTCTATTCCCCGGAAAAAAAATTTTCCCTTTAAACTCCCCCTAACATAAACCAAAATTTTAAAAATCCATTAAAAATTTTTCGTTTATTCCCCGCCAAAATAAAAATCCAGAAAAAAGGTTAAAAAAGTTTAAAGTTTTAAAAACCCCCCCAAAATTAAAAGAGAGTTTAAGAGAAAAAATTCCCCCCAAGCCCCGAAAATTTGCTCCCACATTGGAATTTTTTTTAAATTGGGAAAACTTTTCGCCCCACGTACCCCCCCGGGTTGGGGAAAATGATTACCCCATTCTCCTTTTTGACCCTTCCCCATTTTCCTTCTTTTTTTGGGAAATGCGGAACCCCACTGTGGGCGAAAGGGTTTTCCACAGAAAAGTACCCAAGTTTGAAAACATTTTCAAAGCAACTGAAAGTTTAAAAGTTAAGCCCAAACCCTTGGGGTTTCATCAGCCCTTTAAAGATAAAAAATTTTTTAAAATTTCCGATGCAATGGTTTCAATTTGGGAAAAAATTAAAGTTTTCAGGAAGGATAAAAAAGGAAAGCCCCTGGTTTGGAAATTAGTTGTGGGTTTAGTGGAAAAAACCCTCCCGGTCCCAGTTATTGGGCTAAAAACGTACACCCCAAAAAAACCCCAAAAAAAAAGTACAAAAACCAAACCAAACACACTAAAAATAACATCCTGCTAAATTTTTTGATTTTTTTTCCCGATTTTACTCCTTGTAAAAAAAACCCTTTCTTATTTATTTAACTATATTTTTTTGTGTTTAAACTTTTTCGACTTTAATTATTTTAAGACCCCGAATTTCTGTTACGAAACCTCTGACGCCCAAAGTTAAAATTTTTTAAATTTTTTTGCCCAGAAAATGTTTAACCCCGAGACGATGGGCGGGTGGTAGTAAGAAGGGGAGTCCTCTTCCCCCCCTTTCGGGCCCCCCCTAGAAAAAGGGGTAAAGGTCTCCCAATGCTGGGGGGGTTCACGGGCCACTTCCTCGCAAGAAAATTTAAAAAATTTTTGGGAAAATTTTTTCATGGCCCTTCGGTTTTTCCATTAAAGTAAAAATGGCAAATGGAGCTTTCGCTAAGCACACAGAATGGGTTTACAATGGTTGTTTGGCTCCATCGTCATTGCTGCTGTAAAAAGCCTTTTAAAACCGCAGTAGACAGGGGACGGAAGTCGCCTCCCAAGGGCGCTGCAGGACTGGGGGAAGCCCCAATTTTTTTCGGGTTTTCCCAAAAGGGGACTTCCTTCAGCTATCAACATGGAACTCTCCCCAGAAAACCCCTAATAACTTTTCAAAATGCAATCCGGGTTGATAAATTGCAAGAAAATTTACGAAGCTTTAAATTCACCCTAGATTTCACATTTAAAGGGTTTCGACCCCAAAGGCCCTTTCACCCCCGGGGAAAAAACTCCATAGAGTCGTTTAACAAACTAGTTCCCCCTTTTAAATTTTAAACCTGGGAAAATCCCGCAAGCTTGGACGGGACCCATCAAGGGATAAATCGTACGTGGAAAAAGAAAAAAAAAAGTTTTTGGATAACCTTTTTAAACTTATCCCCCATCGGGAATAAGTAGCTACGGTTTATTTTTTTTATGGGGTTTTGGTTAAAAAAAGGAATAAAAAAATTTTTTTAAGGGAAAATTTAAATAAATTTTTTTTGGGGAAATGAATTTTTTTTTTAAAGTGTTTAAATGTTTGAGGAAATGTATTTTTAATTTTTTTAAGGGAAAATGAAAAATTTAAAATTTTTATATGGAAATTAATCATTTTAGTTCTTAGTCCCTTTAAAAAAATAGTTTGCGGCAAAAAATGATTTTGAGAGGAAGTTAATAAGAGGGAAAAAAGATCCATGTGCCCCAAGAATATTTTAAAACATCTAAACAGGAATTTAAAGTTAGGAAATGTTTAGTAGGCTAAAATAAAAAAAATAACATTTTGAAGAAATTTTAGTCGGGTATTATTAAAGTAGGGAAATGTAGATAGGATTTAAAGTTTTTTGGATCAAAACATCAAGAATTTGGAAAAGGGTCGATGATGGATGTCCAAAACCCTTTACGGGAAGAACGGAAGTGCTTTTCTCTTCCCAAAAGGCCTCCAGGAACAGACTAGCCCATCACTTAACTAAACAGTTTTAAAATTTTAAATTTGGGTTTTCTAAAACCAAAAGAGGGTAATCACCCCTTTTGGGGTTTTTAAAGGGTCGAGTCCAATCTCCTGGCCCCGCCTTTTTGTTTGGTCCCCAAACTGGGTCCACTCCCTGCCCAAGGCTTAATCTTTTCCTTTTTTAAAGTAGGGGTTTTGATGTGTTTAGGGTTGAAGAAAAGGTTTATTTGAGTGATGTTTACGGTGAAACAAGGAAATTTGGTGATGTTTAGGGGTTGAAGAAAAAGGGTATTTGAGTGATGTTTAGGGTTGAAGACAAGGTATTTTGAGTGATGTTTACGGTTTAAGACAAAGGTATTTGATGATTTTTTTAAACGGTAAAGACAAGGTGGGTTTATTTAAATGTTTAGGGTAAAAGATAAGGTATTTGAGTTGTTGTTTAGGGGTAAAAAGAAAAGGGTTTTTTTGAGTGATGTTTACGTGAAGAAAAGGGTAGTTGAGTGATGTTTACGGTAAAAGGAAAAGGTATTTGATTGATGTGAAAGTAAAGAAAAGGTATTTAAAATGACAGGAATGTAGTAAAATTTTATAAAGCTTTCATTTTTTTCTTACGGGATTCTAGAAAAAATAAAATAGAATATAAATGAAAAAACTACTTTTTTTTCCCCCCCTTTTTTAAAAATTTCTCTTTTAACTGGAGAATGGTGACCCGATTTGCTTAAAATTTTTCTATTTTCTTTGTAGTGGAAATTTATTGCAACTTTTTTGGGGACTTTTCATGTATGGCAGACCAATGGAAAAATTTTAAATACCCTGGTTTAATTTTTTTGTTACTATGTGATACCTGGAGAATGACTCCCCGGTCAGCTTCAGTGTTTTTATGCAAGAGAAATATCTCATTTTAAAAATTTTTTGTTGTGCTTTTTTTTGGATTTTATTTTTTTTTAAATTTTTTTTAAAAATGTATTGGTTTGGTTTTCTAATATTTTTAAACACCCACTAAAAAACTAAGCAAACCCTTTTCAAAAAAATAAAAGAAAAAAATACCTTTTTTTTAAATAATTTTTTCCTTCAGCGTTCAAAAATTTTTTACCCAAAAAAACAAAAATGAATATTAATTTTTTTTTCTGCTATGCGAATTAACATTTGAAGAAAAGGTTTGACTTCCTTTAAATTATGTGTCAAATTGAGTTTACATTTTTATAAACGCAAAACAAACACGGGGAAAAAAAAAATTTCAAAAATTTAAATTTATTTTTTAATTAATTTTAAATTTAAACCTCGCTTAGATTGACAAAGGAAAACACTCCAAAGGGTTTGACCCCACCGACTTTCCCCAAAGCGGCGAACGTCGGGGAGCCTCTTTCCACACTCTGGCCCCCATTGATCAAAACTCCCCCAAAACGACATAGGAGGGAAGGGCCCTCATAAAACGTAATCTTCAAAGGAAAAAAACCTTCAGGCAGTCCAGCGAGAGTCATCCTTCCATTTTCAAAACTTTCCCCGTAGCACCCCACCGAAAACCCTGTTTCCTCACTAAGGGCCAAGCGCCCCGCCTCAAAGGGGACGTTACGGACCCTTTTACCCGGGGGTTTTCGTTCGGGAAGCATCCCCAAAACGTACCTCCCCCCGAAAGTCACGGGAAAGGCACTTTCCCCTGAAATAAACCACCGTTTTTTCTGGGCAGAAAGGGAAAACAAAATTAATGAAAAATTTTTGTGCCCCATTTAGCGCTTTTGCCATGCAGCTCGTCGTTACCAATACTGAAAGTGCCCCAGGGTTCCCCCGGCAGCTTTTCCCAGAAGCCGTGGACGGGTAAAATCCCCACCCTTCAGGAATGTCAAACAAAACCCCGTTTTTGGTTTGCGCCGTCTGCCCCCGGTAGTTTATTTTTGGAAAAAAAAGGGGATACGGGGTAGGGAGTTATTTTCTGAGTATTTTTAGGTAATGTCTTTTTTGGAAAAGGCCCTCCCTCGATGGGCCAGTAGGCCTTCGGGGCAGTGTTCCTACATTCTTATTTTTTAAATTTTCTTAAAAACAAAAAAACCCTGGCGTGGGAAAAACCCCAGAAAAATTTCAGGAGCGTCTGTGCAGCGGTCCCCCACACCCAGGGCAAAGAGGACAATTCCAAAAAGAGTTTACAAAACGGGGAAAGGGTTTAAAAAATTCTCAGTCTAACAGGGGGGTCTGGGTTCAGGACCCTAGGGTATCTCTCGCGGGCCTTTTCCTTTTTTAAAAACAAAATTTTTTTTCAAAACTTTCATGAGGGAATCTTAGTCCATTTTTTTTTCCCTGTCTCCCCCAGTATTTTGACAAATCTCTATTTTTTTAAAAACCAATTTAACTTACCCTGATTTTTTTTTTTAATTATTAATATCCCCAGTCCTAGTAGGTAGTGGGTTGGCAGAAAAAAACCCACCCAGGGGGCCCTATCGTCCTGCCATCACGTAAAAACAGAAACCTTTAACTGAATAAAAATTAAGACCATGTGCAACATCTGGGTATCTTTTTTTGTAGACTTTTTCGCCTTTCCAGGGTTTATCAATACAAATTCAAAGGAAAAAATTAAGCAGTAGAACTATATACAGAAGATGAGGTAATAAAGTCCCTAACCCTGGGGTTAGGGTGCGAAGAGCACCGAAAGCCCAGGGAGATTCTAAAAGCAGAAGAAAAGGGCCTGGCGCTTATATAGAAACCGGGTTTGGAGCAGCGGGGAAATATTTCACTGGTAGGCGAAAGTTCTCAATGAATACCCAGATTTGCCATGTGTCTTAATTTCATCTTGTCGGTATTATTTTCCCCTTTCTGCACAAAACCATAACTTTTTTTAATGGGGGGCAGGTTGGTTGGTGTCATTTTTCTATCTCGAAAAACCACTGGATAACTTTTAAAACCTTGGTACTTCTACTTACATTATCCAACCCCCTCGTCCAAAAAACCTCCTTTACCCCTCCCCTAACTTTTTTGGCCCCGAATCCAACCCGCCCCCCTTCCCCCCACAATTTATATGTCTCTAAGTCCTTTCCCCACTTTTTTTTCCCATTCTCTCTAAATGAAAAATTTCACCTCAACAACCCCTCTTCTGCCCTCGGGAAATTGGGCAGGGGCCTCCAGCAGCAACAGCCGGGGTTGATGAGGCAAGCCCGGGACGAGCCGGGCCCCATGTCCGGGCTCCGAGAAAATTTTAAAAAACCCTCAAAACTTTTCAAAAGTATAAAAAGGGAAAGCCATATCGCTACGGTTATGGGTTTAATAAACCTACTTTTTGCCCCTAAAATTATGTTTTTAACCTATATATTCCAAAGGGTTTTAAAAAATTTTTAAATGCTGGGGGTTGGTTGTTAGTCCAACTCTGATACAATCATATTAGTCTATGAAATAAAAATATATCGTTATTCTTTTTCCTGGGGAAAATGGGTTACATTTTCCCTGAATGCTTTTGAAAATTTTTTATGAAACAAAGAAAAACAAAATTAAAAAGGGTGAAATAGATTTTATGGGGGCCAACTTAGTGATTTTCCACACGGACGCTTTTCAATCCGTTCAAATTTCCTTGACAGTAAAAAAGGGGAAAAATACAAACCCTCAAAATTTAATATTTTCCTTTTAATTTGCTTAGAGGGAGGATTCACAAAAGTGTTACTAAAAGGGATGAAATTTTGGCCCCAGGGGCCCAGCCCCCCTGTATCCCTTAATACCTAAAGGGGAAAATTTTTGTTTCAGTCCACAGGATAATTTGTTAGGTTTAAAAGGACTTTTGGGGAAGCTTTTGGGTCTCCCTCCGGAGTCTTTTGTCGTCGGCTACCCCAAAATTTTGGGTTTAAAAAGGGAAAGCTTCAAAGGGTTTGACAAGGTTGTAGGAGACGACAAGTTACGGGGTCGTTTCCTTTGTTCAGGTCGTGAATTAAATAAACCCAACACTGTTTGTCCCCTTGAAGTCAATCAAAAGTTTTTGCTTTTTCATCTCACACCCTTTTTTTTCATTTTTTTTTTTGTTTACCCCATTTAATACGCCCTTTTTTAAACCAAGTAACTTTTCTTTGTTTGTTTTTTGCCCTTTTGCAAAAATAAAGGGGAAATAATAAAAAACGGGGAAAGATGTTATACAAGGGGGGAGTGAGAAACAAAGTATATCGATATTCATTACTCTCTGAAAAACAACCCTTTTTTGTGTGTTTTCATGTGAAATTCAAAAGTGTTGAAATTTCCCAGAGGGGAAAGCGAATGTTTGGATCCCCTTGGGGACCCCTCACATTGCTTTCGGTTTCCTCCTCCCAATGATAAAATTTTTCTGGTTTGGAAAGATAAAAGGGAAATTTTTCCCTTTTTGTGTTACCCTAAGGGTCACTATGGTTTTTGGCAAATTTATCATGTAAAAAATTGGAATTTTTGTGAATTTTTGTTATCGGCTTTTTTTGGTGCCGATTTACTGTGATACTGTTGTAATTTCCCCTTATCTTTTTTTCCTCAAGAGGTTTCCTGATTTTTTTACCCTAAAAATTTTAGTTTTAATTTTGTTTAAAATGGAAAAGGCCAAGTTCTTTCGGCTTCAAAATTTCAACACTTGTGCGCGCTAACAAAGTGCCTTTTTGTAGGAACAATTGTTATGTGCAATTCCCAATGATAAAAAGTTGTTGAACCTTTTTCCCCCATCGGGAAATGGCCCCCGGGTTTAATTTAAAAAAACATTCAGGGGTATTTTTTACACGTTTAAAGAAGGTGTTTCCCTTTAATTCAGCAAGGGAAAGAAGTAAAAATTTAATTTTCAACCCCTAGTTTTGACAATTTTTTCTTAAAGGGTTTGAAAAGAAAAAAAACCCTTTTAAAGCAACTTAAATTTTCAGTTTTGGCCTCTTCTGATGGGAATTTCCCAGGTTTAATGGCCGATGCACTAGGGTCATGATAGTAACCCAATAATTGTAAAAACTTCACATGGTTGAAATCCATTTGTAACGGGTAAAATATCCATCTAAATTGGTTCGTCCCCAAATATTGGGGTTTTCCCTAAAACAAAGGTTCGTGCGGTTTTTGATTTGGCAAAAATTTTTAAATTTTTGCCTTTTTAATTGAAAAAACAGGGAAATTCATTTTTTTTCTAGAACTAAAGAATTCATTGGAAAACGAAAATATGGACTTCGGGAAAATTTGGGGAGAAAAATTTTGTTTCCCGATCTCACTGTTTTTCCCCTTTTTGGGAGCCCAACAGGGGGAAGAAATTTGAATCGGTGCCGAACCCAATGGGTGGGAGTTGTTTTTTCTCATGGGGATTTTTTCTGGAAAAAACTAATTAAAATAATTTTTAGCACAAAAATACTGATTCCCAAGTTTCTTTCTTAAAAGTAGGGGGAAACCCCCAGTTAATTATCAGCTAGAAAAGGGTTTTCCCAAAGTGGGAAAAAACACAAGGGGGCCCAGCCCAAGAGACTGTTTTTGGTTTTTCCCAATCCCCATGACAAGTGGCAATTCCTAACATAAAGGGGTCCCCCGACTCTTCATAAATTTCGCCAAGTAAGCTTTCACTAAATTGTCCAACCCTTTCTCATGCCCGATGCCCCCCAAAAAGGGGACTATTTAAAAAAAATTTTCCCTAGGGCTACATACAAATTAACTCAAACAAGGAAATTTCCCTATCCCCCACAGTTATAGTAAAAGAGGGGGAAACTTAAAATTTAAAACACAAATTGTTTTAAAGTCCCAAATGATCCAAGATTTATATTGGTTCTCCTTTACCAGCTTTTTCCTTTTTTTTCTCCAGGGGAGGGAAATGATAAGTGTTCCTGTTTTTAAGCCCTCATAAAATGAGTGGAAGGATAATATCAGCACTAGAATTTTTGTTATATTTAAAGGTCGTTTTAAAAAGATGGGGGGAGGGGAAATACCCCACACGTTACTAAATTTAACATGCTCATATCTACTTCGCTATTCCTGCAGGGGGATGGGAAACTTGGATTTTTTTCCTGCCCCCCAAAGAACACTAAAAAGGGGAAAATTTGTGAGAAAAATTTTGATAAACCTCAAGGTCTTTAGGTTTCCAATTTTAACGGGAAGGGCGGTTTCCCCAAAATGATGTCTTTTTCCCTGTGAAAAATGAACACCCTTTTCCCGGGAATTTCTCCTTTTTAACCTACAACAATATATCTAAAAAATTATAAGTGACAATAACTTTTTTTTCTTGAGGAAAACCTTTCCCAATATTCCCTCCGGGAAGTATGTTATTTGTAAAAACCCGAAATTACGAAAAACCCATACCCACTTTTTTTAACTTTTTTTGGTGCACCCTATTTTTTCCTTTTAAAAAAAATTTGAAATCTTAGACATGTGAAAATTTTCCCCGGGGCAATCATATTTTTTTTTTAAAACAAATTTTCGGAGAAAGGAGAGAAAAAATTTGACTGTAAACCCATTTAAACCGTAAAGGAATTTTTATTTAGTTGGGGGGGTTTTGGCTGTTTACCATTAAACTCTCTAAAAGGTTGAAGGGCGAGTAAAAATTGTATTTTTTTTCTTGGGGCCTCGGAGGGGGTAAATATTACGGCAGCTACTGGCACTTCCCCCTTTCTACTATGTCCTAACGCATAACATTTTTTTTGCTGGGGCCCCAATTTTTTTCCCCCCAATAGGGTGCATCTGACCGTACAGAAGCCCCCTCTCGCGGGCCCAAACGTTGTCAAATTGGGCCTTTTTACTTTCCCAAAAGGGAAAAACCCAATTTCCCCCCCCCCCTCAGAACAAATCTGCCCGGGGCTAGACTCAGGTGAGGGGTGACTGTCCTGCCCCGTCTTTTCTCTGTCGAGAAGAAGCAGAAGAAAGAAGGACAAACAATTCAGGGGAAAATGAAGCATAAACTTTTCCCCCTCTCCCTCCCCTTTTTTCCCCCCCTTCCTCCCACTCTCTTCTTCTCTCTCTATCTCCCATCTCAAAACTCTAACTCTATCTTTTATCTTCTTTTCTCTCCCCTCTCTCCCCTCCCCTCCCCTTCCTTCTTTTCTCTCTCTTATCTCTCTCTCTCTTTTTTCTCTCTCTCCTCCCCTCCCCCTCCCCCTTCCCCTCTTTCTCCTTTTCTCTCTCTCTCTCTTGGCATCTTGATAAGCCCGTTTTATTCTCCAGAATTTCCCTAAAGGGGAAAGGGTGTATTAGAGAGGGGCACAAAAAAACAAAGTTAAATCGTACCAAAAAATAGAAAAAGAACCCCTTTTTGAAAAAACCTAAGGGACTCGCTTTTTTTTTTTCATATGAGAGAACTCATTCAAACTTTTAATTTTTTTTAAAAAATAAGGGAACATAACAAAGAAGGAACCTGCAGGAGGCCTACTGGGCCCAGGGAAGCAGGTCCCTGTTTTTCCTTCCCCCCGGTTTGCCCAATTGGGCCCCGCTAGTAAGATTTACTTTTCCCCCTTAAAAGGGGGCCGAATCAGACCCAGTAGCACGAGCCCAGTAAGGGCAAACTCACACCCCCCTTCACCCACTCATGTATTTATCTAACCAAAAATTTTAAAAATACACAAAGTTTTAAACCTCCTTTTTCTGTACTCGGGGTTTTTAATTTCTACGTTCTTTATTTTATTTTGTCTTCAATACAAAGGGAAACATATATTTAAAAGGAAATATTTTGAGAAAAATTTTTCAAAGTGTAAAAATTTTAAAATGTAAATTTCAAAAATGTAAATTTCAAAGTGTAAATTTTTAAAGGGGTAAATTTCAAGTTTTAAATTTCCCAAAAGTAAATTTGAAAAATGTAAATTGGAAATTTTAAAAAATTTAAAATGTAAAATTTGAAGGGGTAAATTTTTAAAATGTAAATTTTAAAGTGTAAATTTTTAAAGTGTAAATTTCAAAGTGGGAAATTTCAAAGTTTTAAAAATTTTAAAATGTAAATTTTTAAAGTGTAAAATTTTAAAGTGTAAAATTTTAAAATGTAAATTTTCAAATGTTTTTTTTCAAAAATGTAAAAATTTAAATGTAAATTTTAAAGTGGGAAATTTTTAAAGGGTAAAAATTTTAAAGTGTAAATTTCGAAGTGTAAATTTTTAAAGAAATATAATCAATAAAACAATTTGGGGTAAGGTATTTTCTTCCCGCTTCACACATTTTTTACTGGAAATTATAATTATGGGGGGGGGCGCAAAACCCCTAGGAAAATTTTAAAACAAAAATGGGGGAATGGGAAAATATTTTAAGGTCAATTCCCGGGAAAAATGGGCACAGATCTAATTCCCCAGATCAAGAGCCCCTCACGAACCCTCAAGGAACCTCACTTTAGGGGATTTACGGTAGGAAAAAATGGTAGTGGCCGACGTTTGTTTGTTTTTATTATTGAAGCTAGATAGGCAGTTTTTATCCATATGTACTTGTAAAAAACCTTTTGGTCTTAGATTTTTTTAAAACATCGAGGGGGTGTACTAGAGGGGAAAATTTGTTTTTTAAGGGCAAAAATATTGGTAGGTGGTGAATTCAAAGGCACAGAAAATTTTGGTAATAGTTAATTTTGGGCTTTGTCATCACCCTGGAACTTGTACAATTTTAACAAATTTTTTAAAATTGGCTAATTAAAAAATTTACACGGCTTTAATTTTAAAAAGAAACCTATTTTAAAGGTGAAATTTGGTTTAAAAAAAAGGGGGGTTTGAAATTTTAGTGACGTGGGGAAAAGAAGATGGGAAAAATTTTTCAGAAGGGTGAAGCAGTGGGAAGAAGTGAGGTGAGGGAGAAGTCTTTGGTTGGGGAGAGGGCGGGAGGGAGAGGGCTGCTTTCCACAGAGAGACAAGGAGTTTTTTAAATTTAATTTTCACAAACTGAAAGGGAAAACGACTAGTAAAAATTTAAAAGTATTTTTCCAAAGGTTTTGAGACTCCTGATCCCCGGGGGGGTTCTATCCCCACCATGGGATTTTTTTTTTAAGGAAAAAAATTTTCAAATTTATCGGAGTATCCAATATTTTTCAACATAAATATTTTGGTTTTTTTCCCTAAACAATTACTTAATGGCCTTTTAAAATGTTTCTTGGGTGCGCCTGACTGAAACCCTATCGAAAAAATTTTAAGGAAAAATTTGGGGCACAAGATGTAACATTTAAAAATTTTTCATTTTTTTTGTATTGAAGTTTTGAAATTTTCCCACAATAAAGTTAAGGGAAAAGGGGTACAAGTGCAAAATTAAATTTTAAAAAATTTCCTTGGGGGCAACGTTTTTGCTTCCACAAATTTTGTTAAACCCCTGATGGCTTTACAAAAATAGCAGCCCTGATATTAGTTTTAAAAATCCCTTTTCTCACTGTGGAAAGCAGTCTGCTACCCCCCTCCCCTTTCACCCCCAACCAAAACCCTTTTTCCCTCACCCTCACTTCTCCACCAAAATTCACCCCTCTGCAAAAAAACTTTTCCCAATCTTGGGGCAAAACCCCGTCACCCCAAATTGAAAACCCCCCTTTTTTAACAAAAATTTTACCCTTAGTGGCGCTTTATTAAAGCTTTTTTCGTTTTTCCCAAATTTGTCCCTTTAAAATTTTTAAATTTGCCAATTTTAAATTTTACAAAACTATTTTTAAAACCGTTATTGCTTGAAAAAAGCTCTTGGAGAGCGAAACGTTGCCACAAATTTAAATGTAAAATTTTAAAAATTGCAAATTGTGTCCTTTTACCTAACAGCTTTTTTTCTTTTGGGAAACAGAAGTAAGATTAAGCCCGAATTGCCTTTCAAGAATGAGCCAGACAAGAAATTTGGGAAAGTATTGAAAAAAACCCAAATTTCAAATTGGTTTTGTCTGAAGTCCAAAATATTCATGGGGTTTGTTAAAGCAACAACATCAAGTGGTTGTTGTTACCTTTTAAAAAAAACCCGTACCCAAAAAAAAAAAATAAATACCAACAAATCAAAAAAAAAAAAAGTGTCGAACAACCTGCAAAGAGAAACCACGCTGAAGGAAACCTCAATGTAAAAGAAAGTCTTTGACTTTCAACAGAAAGAACAAGCGACAGGACTGAGGGAAGAAACAGAAAAGAGAGGTTTTTAGGGAAAGAGACCAAAGGGCAAAGTCAGCAAGGACAACCAGAAACAGGGCAGGCCCCCAACACAAAGGGACAACAGATCACCCTCAAAACCCCACAGCCAAACACCCTAATTTAAAACCCCCCCTTAAACCCAAATTTTCACCCCTCACTCCCATTATGCTGAAGAATCACCACAGCCCCATTTCCAGGTTTAAACAAACCCCCGACCTAAAAAACACAGTGTTGGAGAGGAAACCGGGAATATGGTACACCAATGTTGATGAAATAAACCCAATAAGTGGGGGTGGCACTAAAGAATCAAAAAGGCATCACCAGACATCATAGCTCCACAGAAAAAAGTCACAAAAAAGATAACATGCCATTTTTTCCAAAAGGGGGTAAACCCGATCCCCAGGAAAGACAAAGGGAACCCGAGGGGGGTGGGGGTGGCATTCCCCAACAAAAACCAAAGGGGGTTTTTATGAGCCCGGAGAGTGGGGGAAGAGGAAAAATAAGAAATAAATAAAAGGGCATTAGGCTGGAGGTCCCCAAAGGGGCAACTGGGAGTAATGTGTAAAAAACCCCCCGAAACAGGAGGCCAAGGAAAGTAAGAAAGAGAGTGACAAGCATGCTGGACACACTGGCTGAAGTGGCCAGAAGGGTCATTCGGCAGGGGCCCAAACTGCTTTTTGTTTGGGGAACTTTAATCACAAGGAAAAATTTACGGAGAACCCCGGGGCCACATGGAGGGCCCCGAAACGGGGGAGGGCTAAGAGATGGAGGTGGTACTAGAAAACCCCATGTATAAACCCAAAAAACATAATGAACAATACCAGAAAAGAGAAAAAGAGGATGAACCAGCAAAAACTTCTGGTTCATCCTCTCTTTCAAAAAAAAGTATTCAACTTGAGTAAATTTTAGATATTGGGGGACATCACATATGAAAGGGCCCCCGGAGCCCGTGAAAACCCCGGGTTTCTGGTTCAAAAAGAGAGTAGAGTTATAAGTGGAGGGGAAACAGGAAAAGGGAGGACAAACAAGCCCAAACTACAAGGAAGGGGGACCTTTCAGGGGCATGAAGAATTTTTTGCAGGGGGTTCCCGTGGGAAAAGAGAACTGGGCCCAAAGGGGAAAAATATACAATGGGAAAATGAGGAGAGGGGTTTTTACCCAAGGGTGACAGAAAAAAAGAGAAAGCCAGGGTGACCCCTTTGGGTTTACCCAGAGGAGATGAGAGGTAAAAAAAACCCAAAAGGGGCTAGAAAATGGGGAAAAAGTATAGAAGGGAAAGGATTTCCCGGGGAAAAAAGGAAGCAGTTTTTAGAACCAAAAAATGAATATGCACAGGTAAAAAAGTTTGCCCAAAAGATAATACGAAAAGACACAGCGCATAAAGGCAAATAGACCCAAAGTTTTTGTACGTACATCAGAAGGAAAAAAAACAGTTTATAAAGGGCCCGGTAATTTAGGAAACGGAAAGAAAGGGGGAATCACAAAAAATGAATGTCTAATGTGAAGGAAACCCTTTAAAAATGGATTCCCAAAAAATTTTTTTTTTTGAAAAGGACAGAAGGGACTCCAAAAAGGGGGAAGAGGTGGGGGCAAAAATCAAGTGTTGGACACAATACATACAACTAGGGGAAAAGTGAAAGGCCCGCTAAACGAGCTAGTGCCCCAGAGGCGATGAGGGTGGAGAACCTCTTTCCATGGGCCTTGAAGAGGGAAACAGAGGTGCTATGTGAAACATAAACAACAATCGGGCCCAAAACAAAACAAACGAAATAGAGAGACTACCAAGGTTTTGGAGGAAAGCAAATTTAAGGGCCCAAATTTTTAAAAAAAAAAAAAAGACACGAAGGGATTTAAACAAAAAACCATGTCACTGGAAAAAGTAAAGCATGCAAATCATGGAAAAAGATTATCCCGAAGAGTAAGGGGAGCACCCCAGAAACGAATAAGCTTATCAATGAAAAACCCGCACGGTTTTTGGGGTGGGAAAAACTTGTGTCTCAAACCCACTTGAGTTCTATGAAAGGGGGAAAAGCAGTAAGGGCAAGAGGAAAAGAGGGGTGGGTTTTTTTTGCATTTTCTTGGACGTAAAAGGGGTTTGACACGTTCCAAAACCCCAAAAAATTAGTGCAAAAGCTTTAAAGGGCCAAGGGTCGGAAATTTCAGGAAAAAGGGGACTGCAATGGATCAGGGAAAAATTGTCAGGAAGGCAAAAAGCGAAATTCCCTGGTGCGTTGGGCGAGGTTTGTTTAGATATTAAAAAAAAGACAAAGGTGGAAAGGGAAAAAACCCAAGAAGTGTCCCCATTTGTGGGTGATGTGAAATTTTAGAGAAAAAATTAAATCGGACGAGGAAACCCGGGAAAAAACTACAAAAAGGGGTATTACAGGGTAAAAGGCCCGGTCCAGAAACTTTTCTCCCGGAGTTTTAACCCCCCCCAAGTGCAAAAATCAATTTTAAAATTGGGGGAAGGGTAAAGAAGACCTAAAAACGGGAGGACAGTCTAGTGGCGCCCTTTTGCGCAGATAAGGCGCCTACAAACCTAAGGAATCGTTTTCGTTAGACCAAAAAGCAGCACCCTTTGAAAAGCCACACCCCGCCAAGCAAAGGGAAGGTAATTAGAGAAAGGTTTTTTCAGCAAAAAATTTGTTCCCGGAAAAATGGGGAATGGGTTTACGAGGAGAGGTTAAGGGTAAATTAAACCCCGACGGCAAATGGAGGGCCCGGGTAGACAAGAGGGGTTTTGATAAAAAGATAAAAAAAAAAAATGAGAGGAATCGGCAAGGTGGACAGAGACAGGGTGTTCCAGACATGGGACACAGCAACAAGGGTTCACAGTTGGAAGTTTTAAAAAACGATGAAAACAAAGGGTTTTTAGGGAAAATATTTTTTCAAATCCCCCAGAGTTGTTAAAAAAGTTTTAACATTCTGGGAAAATGGAAAGTCGGGGGAGGCGGATCCAAAACATAGTTTTAAAAAAGAGGGGATGAAAAAAAGTTCCCTGGGCAGGAAAAGTTACCCAATAGCGACCAGTGAAGGGCAGGGGCCATAGCTGTGACTCGATCCCCGCCAAACCACAACTAGGTGAGTACGGGGCAAAGGGGAGTTTCTCTGCTCGGGGAATGGTTTGTGAAATAACACGAGGGAAATTACAAAAAGTTGAGATTCTTCAAGCCATCCTCAACCCTTTTTTTTCCCCGGGAAATTCCATGTTATTTTTCAATATCGTTAGAAAAATTTTTTCCTAATTTTTTTTAGCCGGGAGTGGCTAGAGGGAGTTGAGGGGGAGGAGAGAAGTTCCCTTTTCTTCCTTTTAACCCCCCATTTTTACCTACATAAACCACGATAATCCTTAATTTTATATAACGCAAATAGTTCTTCTCAGTAATTCTCGGGGTGAAAAGGTTTGAATAAAGTCTTCCCCATTATTCCTTTGTTTTCCCCGGTTTTTCCTCCGTATAAAACAAAAAAATTTAACAATGAATGAACCGCCAAAAATAAAATTTTTTAAAGCATGCTATATAATTTATAATGCCCGGGTTTTGGGAAGTTTACTGAAAAAATAATAGATTCGTATCAAAAAGCTTAAGTAAATTTTGAAAGAAAAAAGAAAAACAGGAAAATGTGCCCAGGTTTTAAAAGTGTGGAAAAAGATCTTAGAAAAAAGATTAATTTTTAAAACTTTTGTTCGCTTTTCAAAAAGCAGTACAAAGAAAATGCAAAGCAAAAGCAAGTAAGAAAAAAAAATTTCTCTCTCCATGAGAAAAACCCAACATTTTCATTGGTTTTAAAAACAGAAAAAAAGATCTTTGGGAGATATGCAATTTTGGGGTAGGTGTAGAAAGGGTGCTGGGAGAAACCCAAAAAAATTTTGCAGGAAAAAGTATCGCTTCCCTAAAACCTTCTTACCCCAGTCCCCTCATTTCCCACATCGAGATTATCTCCTTTGCTGTAGACTATAAACCAATACTTGAGGGCCCTCATCCCAAAAAATGGGGATTTTAATCTCAAATAAATAAGCGTGATCATCATTCTCACCTGAAATTTTTATTTTTTTTTTTTTTGGCTATTGCCTTTATTCCAAAACCCGAACCCAAAAACCCCGCACTTTTTTTATAATAAATTTTCAAACCATACTGATTATCTTTTTCATCCAAAAACCTGAGAAAAAACCAAACCCCGAGACTAAAAATGACTTTGGAAACCCGGCATCTGCCACTATTTACTCCACACCAGGGGGGAAAAAAGATTCCACCCCTTTAGATTTATCAAAACCCACTTGAGATAATCACTTTCCCCCAATGAAAAATATCATCCCAAACCCGAAAATATCATTCCAAACCCAAGAATATCACCACACACCTTTAGTCATCATCCATGCTTAAGGGGACCGGCACCTGAAATTTTTTTTTTTTTTCCCTTTTCTCGATTTTGTTTTTTTTTACCCGAGACTTTAGGCCCTATTGAGCCTCATTTTGGGGAAAGTTGGGATCAAGATCCGTTTCCAAAAAAATAAAGTTATAAAAAATAAAAAATGTTTAAAAAAATTGGGCAAGGCAAAAACTTTAGCAACGCAAAAACAATATTGGCAATCTCCCAAATCATTGTTTATAAAAAAAAAATAATTTAAAATAATGCCAAATTGGGCCATTTTATGGATATAAATAATGCAATAACCTGTTTTAAAAGGTCCCCCAAAAAAAAATTTTTATTTTGTCTTTTGGGCTTTATTTTTTAAAAAAAATTTTTTTTTCACTTTAAAAATCCAAAATTATGCAAAAAATTGAAGGATTAAATTTCCCCAAGGGCAACCCATTAAAAAAGTTCAAACAGGCTCCCCTGAAAAAACTTTTTTAAAATTCAAAAAACCCGGTTTTAAAAAAAATGGGTTTTACCTCGAAGAATACAAAAAAATTCACTTTTGAAAAAAATCAAAACAAATACATTTTAACCCTTCCCATACAGTGGGGAAAAAAAAACATAGTGCCTTTATACGTTTTATTGAAGTAGAAATGGTTAATAGGGCCAAAATTTCCGAAGTTCCCTGAAGATCCCTTTAAACCTGAAGTTCCCCCTGGTGGGGCCGGGGCCCAAACATAACCCAAACCCTCCCCAAACAAACTGAAAAGAAAAAAATGAATTCTCCCCAAAAACCTATTTCCCCGTGATTATTCCCGTGTTTTTGTACAAATTTAAAGTAATTGCACCCAAAATATAAAATTTATACCATTTCCAATATAAAAAAAAAACCCAAAAAAAACCCCTAATAATTTAAGTGCCAAAGGGCTGGATGGGGGTTGGGGCACAAAATTAAACCATGTCCACCAGGGACCGGGAGGTGTAGTTGTGGAGTAGCAGCCGTTTGGGGGAGGTTGGGGAAATTTGGGGGGGGCTTTTCCCATATTTTTTTCTTCCCCTTTTTTTCTGAAACTAAAAACCAAAAAATTTAGTAGCAGTAAAAAAGGACAGGTGTTTTAGGGAGGGGGTGGTACAGCTGGTGGGGGGCGCACCAACCCCAGAGCTTTCTGCCTCTTTCTTGTATGACCCTTTTTCATTGCTTCTATGTGCCCTTTTTCCCCTTGCCCCCGGGTAAATTTTCTTGGCAAACTGTTTTTTCTTTGCAGGCATTTTTTACCAAAAAAGGGATACAATGGGAAAAAAAAAAGTAACGTCCCCCAAAGGGGAGTCACTGTCCCGGGCAAAATGCCCCACCCCTCTCTCTTTAGACTTCCCTCGGGAAATGACTTGATATGGTGTGAGCCCGTCCTTTCACAGCTAAACCTGAAAATAAGTAATAAATAAGTAAATTTTTCAGGATACACAATACATTTCATAGAAATTAAAATACAAAAAAAGCGCATATGTGTAAAAGGGAAACCCAAGGGGTAAAACCCCAAAAAAAACAGCAGAGTGATTATTTCCTTTTGGGGTTCCCCTTTTTTTCCGAAAAATTATAAATAAAGGTTTTTTAATATTTTCTTATTATTCAAAAATGAAGATAACATCTTATAAACATACTAAAAAAAATTATCTACTACAAAAGAGGGTCATTTGGGCTAATTTCAAAACGGGGGGTCCCTTACGACTATCAAAAATTTCGAGGGTCATTACTAGGGATAAAGGGAAAATTTTCACGTATTTTACTAAAAAATAGAAAAAACATTCCCCTCCCTTTTTGTTGCTTAATTCAAACAGACAATTTTTGGGAGTCTTCTTGAACTGGTTTAAGCTTGACTGGCCTTGACCCTTTGTGGGTATCTGTTTCCCTTCCTTTATTTTCTGTACAAAAAAAGGGGTTTGAAGCCGGCCCCTGACTTTTTGGGTACTTTCAAAGTGTAAATTTTCTGGGAAATGATTGGGGGGCAGGATCCATAATATTTTAAAGAAGAGGTAGATAAAGTTCAGGAGCAGGAAGATGACCTAATGGACCAGTGAAGTCGGGGCCATGAGCTGTGATCGACCCCTGAAACCACAATGGGTAGTACACTGGGTATACCTCCTGCGAATGGTAGGAAAAAACACGAAAGTTACAAAAGATTGAGATTCTTCAAGCCCTTATCCCCCAAAAAATTTTTTCCCCGGAAAATCCTGTTATTTTTCAATATCGATAGTAAATTTTCTCATTTTATTTTAGCCGGTGTGGCTAAGGGATTTGAGGGGAGGAAGAAGTTCCACTTATCAATCCTTGACTCAAAACCCTAACATACCACGATATTTCTTTAATCTATATGACGCAAATAGTTCTTCTCAGTAAATTGCTCCTGAACGTTTGAAAACTGTCTTACACATGCTTCCTTTGTACTCCTGTTTACTCCCTTTATAAAAAAAAACTTATACAATGAATGACCGCAAAAGAAATGTTTTAAAAGCATGCATATAATTTAATTCGGGGGGGGTATGTTTTGAAACATAATAGATTTACAAATCTTAAGTAATTTTTAAAGAAAATAGAACACTGGAATGTGCCGAGTTATATATAGTTTGACTATAAGACTTAAAAAAAAAAGATTAATTTTACCTTTTGTGCGCATTCAACACAGTACAAAAAAATTGAAAACATATAAATTAAAAATTACTCTCCCCATGAGATACGTACTTTGTATTGGTTGTCAACAAAAAATTATCTTCTGGGATTGCACATTGGAGGAGTGTGGGAAGGGGATGCGGGGAGAAGCAAAGTATTGTGCAGAATGTATCGTTTTCCATACACTTTTCTTACCCTATTCCCTCATCCCACATCTGAGTTTAAACACCCTTAGCTGTAGACATAATCCAATATTGAGGGCATCACCCCAAAAAAATGAGAAAATCTATAATTAAAGCGTATCATCATCTCTCCCCTTTAAATTAATTTTTTTTTGAGACTTTTAAAACCTTTTATTCTAAACCTGGACTATCACCTGCACTTGATTTTATCTAATACATTACTCTATCAACTGGGTTTCATCCAACACCTGGAATATCAACTCGGACTTAGTGCAAATTTTTAACTGGCATCTGCCCCTACACTCCACACCAAACATGATCCCCACTTTAGACTATCATGCCCACTTAGAAAATCACTTTTTCCCCCAAAGAAAATACTCCCCCTACCTGAAACACATTCCCAACCTAAGAAACACCCAAAACCCGAGATCACAACCATGCTTTTAAACCCTTTTTTCGCCCATGAATTAAAACCCACACCCAACACCAACAAATTTAATCATCGTTCCCCCAATCGCTAAAAGGAAATTTAAAGGGCCCCCAAGGAAATAAGTCACTTACTTTTTTGGGGGATCCCAGGTCTCTACAATTGCTCCATTATGATAATTCTTTTAAATGTATTTGTTTTCCCGAATAAACTTTTACTTATCGCCCAAAAGTAGAAATAAAGCCCCTGTATGTTTTCTATCAACCCCAATTTAAAACTAAAAGTCAGTATAAAACTTTACGACAAACAAGACAATCTCACACCCCATACAATTATTTCCTATATCTGATATATTATCCACAATACAACATCATTAAATCTAGGTTATCCCCTTCCATTTACTTGGACTTGCCCACCCACACGCACCACACACACGCCAAAAGCCAAAAAGCAAAAACCCCCCACACAACACACACAAAAAACACACCCCACAACACCCCCACAACCCCCACAAAACACACACACACACACACACACACCCCACAACACTACACCACAACCCAAAAAACCCCCAACCCAAAACCCCACCACACAAACACACACACACACACACACAACACCCACACACAAAAACAACAACAACATCCCCACAAACAAACCCCCAAACCAAAAACAACAACACAACAACACACACCCACACACCTCCCAACCCCACCCCAAAACACACATCACCACACACACAAAAACAACACAAAACCCCACACCACACACACACACCAAAACAACACACACACACACACACACACACACACAAAAACCCACACAAAAACAAAAACACACACACACAAAAAAAAAAACCCCCAAAAACACAACAAACCCCACACTACAAACCTCAATCAAAGGAAACTTGGGGTGAGTTAACCCAAAGGGACATTCCCGAAAGGCACATCAACCAAAAAACTGCTGCACATAGGGCGCCTAGCAAAAAAAAAGAACAAACTTTTTCCCAAATCTTTAAAAGGAAAAGTTCAGGACCTTAACCGTGACTTTTGGGCCCATTTGGAGTATGCGGGACCGTTTGGAAATCACATCTAGCCAAGCACGTAAAAAAACTAGAGAAAGTCCCAAAGGGTTTTGCAACAAGACTATCCCAGAGCTAAGAGGTATGTCCTACGAGGAAGGTTAAGGGAAATCAACCGACGACACTGGAGGACAGGAGAGATGGGGGGCATGATAACGACATACAAAATACTGAGAGGAATTGACAAGGTGGACAAAGACAGGATGTTCCACTGATGGGACACAGCAACAAGGGAACACAGTTGGAAGTTGAAGACACAGATGAATCACAGGGATATTAGGAAGTATTTCTTCAGCCACAGAGTAGTCAGGAAGTGGAATAGTTTGGGAAGCGATGTAGTGGAGGCAGAATCCATACATAGCTTTAAGCAGAGGTATGATAAAGCTCACGGTTCAGGGAGAGTGACCTAGTAGCGACCAGTGAAGAGGCGGGGCAACCTCAACTAGGTGAATACAACTAGGTGAGTACACACACACACACACCATCTCTCTCTTTCTCCTTCACCTCTCGCGCTGTATAGCCCTTGTGGTTTAGCACTTCTTTCTGAATATAATAATAATCCTTCACCTCTCCCTTCTCTCTCTTTCTTTATCCATCTCTCACTTTCTCCTCTACCTCTCACTTTCTCCTCTACTTCTCACTTTTCTCTCTCTCTCTTTCTCCAACTCTCTCTGTCTCCTCAAGTCGAAACTGCAGTAGCCAGGATAAGGGACCCAGAAGATGAGGTAAACAGGCTGAAGGAAGTTACAGGGGTATTGCCCAGAGAAGATGCAGCATATGAAGCTGGGAGGCCCAACGGGAAGGAAGAAGGTATAACTTATGCTAAGTCCATATCAGCATACCAAGCAGGGCCAAGGAGTGAAGGGGGAGAGCAGCTGGGTGCAGGTGGAGAGGGGGATAAGCCAAATGCAGTGACATGAACATGCCACCAAGAGCTACAGGAAAAAACAAGGGAGAAAATGGCCATGTACAGACAGGAATCAGAGTTACAGAGGGAAAGGCAATGGGAGGAGAGGGTCAAGTCAGTGTTTATTCATGGGCTTCAGGAGAGTGAGGGAAGGACACACACAGAAAGATGGCAGGCAGAAAGAATGGAGACTGAGAACATCATCACAGAAATAGGTGAAGAGGACATGTCCGAGATTTTCAGAGAATAGGGAGAATATCTGAAGGGAAGAAGACGACCGATCAAGCTGATTTTCAGGACAGAAACAGTGCAGAACAGGATTCTCCAAGAGAAACCACGGTTGAAGGCTCGGCAGAATATAAGAGGGTGTTCTTAGTCCAAGACAGAACACAAAAAGAATGACAGTGGCAGAGGGAGAGGACACAAAAGTGAGAGGAGCTGGAGGAGAGACAAGGACAGAATCAGCAGAGGACAACCAGAGGAGGGCAGAGCAACAAGAGCAATCACACACAGAACCATCCCCAGGACCCTACAACCAATCATGCTATCCCAACAAAACCACAACCCACACCCACAGCTCCCTCCCAATACTCAGCTATAGAATCCCACAGTACACTGCCAGGTCCACCACACTCATTGACCCTCAAAACACAGTGTTGGAGAGGAAACGATGATGGAATAACAAATAAGTGGGTTGAGTGGCATGAAAAAGTCAGAGACATCACTGGATATCATACCACTCACAGAAACCAAGCTCACAGGAATGATAACAGATGTCATCTTTCCAACGGGATATCAGATCCTGAGGAAAGACAGAGGGAACAGAGGGGGTGGAGGAGTGGTACTGCTGGTCAAAAACCAATGGGATTTTCATGAGCTGGAGAGAGGAGACAGTGGAAAAGCAAGAGATTGTATAGTAGGAATGCTTCAGTCTGGAGGTCCCAAGGTGGTAATTGCAGTGATGTATAACCCACCACAGAACAGCAGGAGGCCAAGGCAAGAGTATGATGAGAGTAACAGAGCGATGGTTGATGCGCTGGCTGAAGTGGCAAGAAGGGCTTATGCGAAGACGGCAAAGCTACTGATCATGGGTGACTTCTACCACAAGAAAATCGATTGGGAGAACTTGGAGCCACATATGGGCCAAGAAATGTGGAGGGCTAAGATGATGGAGGTGGTACTGGAAAACTTCATGTAACAACATGTAAGGGACACTACCAGAGAGAGGAGAGAGGATGAACCAACGAGACTGGAGCTAGTATTCACCTTGAGTAGTGCAGATATTGAGGACATCACATATGAAAAACCCCTTGAGGCCAGCGATCATGTGTTTATAAGATTCGAATGCACAGTAGAGTTACAAGTGAAGGGGGGAACATGAAGAGCCAGACGAATGAAACCAAATTCAAGAAGGGGGACTATGCAGAAATGAAGAACTTCCTGAGCAGGGTTCAGTGGGACAGAGAACTTGCAGGGAAGACAATAAACAAGATGATTGAATATGTATATGTAACACAATATGCAAGGAAGCTGAGGAGGGGTTTGTACCCAAGGGTAACAGAATAATGAAAAAGCCAGAATGAGCCCATGGTTCATCCAAACGTGCAGGAAGGCCAAAACCAAGTGTGCTAGGAATTGGAAGAAATATAGAAGGCAAAGGACCCAGGAGAATATGGAGAGCAAACGTAGAGCCAAGAATGACTATGCATAGGTAAGAAGGGAGGCCCAACGACAATATGACATAGCAGCGAAAGTCAAATCTGACCGGAAGCTGTTGTACAGCCACATGAGGAGGAAAACAACAGTCAAGGACCAGGTAATCAGGTTAAGGAAGGAAGTAGGAGAGATCACAAGAAACGACTGCGAAGTCTGTGAGGAACTCAACATGAGATTCAAAGAAGTGTTCACAGAGGAGACAGAAGAGACTCCAGAAAGACAGAGAGGTGGGGTACACCACCAAATGTTGGACACAATACATACAACAGAGGAAGAAGTGAAGAGGCTTCTGAGCGAGCTAGACACCTCAAATTCGATGGGGCCAGATAACATCTCTCTATGGGTCCTGAGTGAGGGTGCAGAGGTGCTATGTTTACCCCTAACAACAATATAGACCAGTGTCACTTGTGATGCAGTTCAGATGGGCTTGTGAGGTCTCTAGGGAGACCTAATTATATGGTCACACCTGCCTTAGCAAATGTCGGGTAGTCACGCCCACGTCTGAGGTCTTTTGTTCTTAACAGCGTCAGACCTCGGCATCAGGTAGTAACACGTGGTACATACACCATTGGGGAGGGGTAACTTTGACTACGATAAAGCCCAGGGGAACAGCGGGGCAAAGGGGTTGTTGGTGACAGGTCCGTCGAGCGAGAGCCTGAAGCCGACGGTGTCGTGGACAGCATTGAGGAATCCGGTCAGCTGGTCAGAAGTGATTAAGAGTGAGTACAGTACGTGTACTGAAAACATCTACCATCCCCAGAATAGTCTCATAGGTCAAGTTAATGTGTAAATATCAACAGAAAGTAGTGAATTCTAGCCTTTTATGTTATAGTAAACTAAGCATAGTTCCCATTTTTATTTGTACCTTCATATGCATTCCCTATTTTGTTAGCATGGGGTATACAGGAGACGTGCTCACTGCTGATACCTCCTCGTAGACATGGGTAGACGGTCTCACACACTGTCATGTATAGTATGCAAAGTCATGGAGGAAGATTATCAGGAGAAGAGTGGTGGAACACCTAGAAAGAAATGAGCTTATCAACAACAGCCAACACGGTTTCAGGGACGGGAAATCCTGTGTCACAAACCTACTGGAGTTCTATGACAGGGTGACAGCGGTAAGACAAGAGAGAGAGGGGTGGGTAGATTGCATTTTCTTGGACTGTAAGAAGGAATTTGACACAGATCCACACAAGAGATCAGTGCAAAAACTGGAGGACCAAGCAGGGATAACAGGGAAGCCACTACAATGGATCAGGGAATACCTGTCAGGAAGGCAGCAGCGAGTCATGGAACATAGTGAGGTGTCAGAGTGGGCACCTGTGACGAGTGTGGGTTCCACAAGGGTCAGTCCTAGGACCGGTGCTGTTTCTGGTATATATGGACGACATAACGGAAGGAATAGACTCCGAAGTGTCCCTGTTTACAGATAATGTGAAGTTAATGAGGAGAATTCAATCAGACGAGGACCAGGAAGAACTACAAAGGAATCTGGACAGGTTGCAGGCCTGGTCTAGCAATTGGCTCCTGAGGTTCAACCGCACCATGTACAAAGTTGTGAAGATTGGGGAAGAGCAAAGAAGACCGCAGACGGAGTACAGTCTAGGGGAGCCAGAGACTACGAACCTCACTCAAGGAAAAAGGTGGCATTTCGCCATCTTAATAAGGAATCGTTCAGGACCCTGTACACCGTCTACGTTAGGCCCATATTGGAGTATGCGGCAACAGTTTGGAAATCACATCTAGCCAAGCACAGATGTTAAGAAGTATTTCTTCGGTCACAGTAGTCAGGAAGTGGAATAGTTTGAGAAGCGATGTAGTGGAGGCAAGATCCATTCATAGCTTTAAGCAGAGGTATGATAAAGCTCATGGTGCATGGAGAGTGACCCAGTAGCGGTTTGTGAAGAGGCCGGGCCAGGAGCTATGAATCGACCCCTGCAACCACAACTAGGCGAGTACACACACACACACACACACACAATCACACAAACACACACACAATCACACAAACACACACACACACACACACACATATATGCACACGCGGTTCTGAGCTTTGAATACATAGTTGAGATATAAGTGGAAGGGTAGCGGAATTGCATGGGAGGAAAGCCAAAACTACAAACGGGGGGACTACTCAGGCATGAGGGACTTCCTGCAAGAGGCTCAGTGGCAAAGTGAATTGGTAGGAAAATCAGTAAAGGATATGATGGACAAAGTGACAACAAAATGCAAGAAAACAGAGGAGAAATTTGTTCCAAAGGACAACAGAAATGATGGGAAGACCAGAACGAGCTCTTGGTACACTCACAAGTGTAGGGAGGCAGAAACCAAGTGCTCTAGAGAATGGAAAAAAATACAGAAGACAGAAGACAAAACACCCAGGAAAATAAAGAGATTAGTCAAGGAATCAGAAGCTAATTTGCATAGATAAAGAAAGAGTCCCAGTAACAATTCGAATACGACATAGAACTGACAGGCAAGTCTGACCCGAAGATGTATAGCCACATCAGGAGAAAAACAACAGTCAAGGATCAAGTAATCAGGCTGAGGAAGGAAGGTGGAGAGCTCACAAGAAATGACCAAGAAGTATGTGAGGAGCTCAACATGAGATTTAAAGAAGTATTTACAGAGGAGACAGGAAGGACTCCAGGAAGTCAAAATAGGGAAGTACACTAACAATTGCTGGCTGAAATACACACAGCCTAGATGGAGATGAAGAAGCTGCTATGTAAACTTGATACCTCAAATGCGGTGGGACCGGACATCTTCAGTGGGTCCTTAAAAAGAGCAAAGATGCTGTGTGTTTCCACAAAAAAATCTTCAAAAACGTCCATTGAAACTGGGCAACTACCTGTGGTATGGAAGATGGCAAGTTAAACCCGATTTTTTAAAAAACGAAGGCTTTAAAAACCGACGGGGTGGAGTATTTAGATGCATCAGGGGTCAACCGGGGGGGTACTGGGTTTTTTAATGGCAAAAAAGCCAAATTTTGTAAAGGGACCCCGGCAATAAACCCACAGACCAAATTCAAAAGCATTAGAGAAAATTGGAGAAGATTTTACCAGAAGGGGGGGAGTGGTGGAGCATCTTGGGAAAAGGGAAAAGCTTTATAAATGACAACGCCCCAATTTCGAAGGGAAATTCCGTATTATAAAACCTACTCAAGGGTTTATGGAAAATTTTTCAAGATTTGGGGAAGAGGGAAATTGGTGGATAGGATCCCCGGTTTCTCGGCTGCCAAAAGTGGAAAGGCGTGTGTTTGTGCTGGGCCCTAGCTTGGGGTTGGGGTTTTGTGGAACCCTTTTCAGCCGTTACAGTCCGGGTCCTTTTTAAGGCCTTGGCGGCACCTCAGGGTTTCAGATGGATTTTAACTTTTCCTTTTTAGTAGTGAGGCAGTGTTCGTGACAGGCAGCTGCTGTGGTAATCTCTGGTTGTGGGTACCACCTCTACACATGTGTATACACCTGAATGCATTCATTAACACTCACATGGTAGTGTTAGGAGTAGGGTATACTTGAAAAGTACCTGTTGAGTCGTTTAGAGCTGCCTGCTCCTGGTACCGTAGATGCCTGCATGCGATTGGTACTTAAGTTACACGATTGGTAATTTACCGCACATGGCCGGGGATTTGTTTCTGGGTCACTAGGTTTTCTGGGACTGCCCGCCGTCGGCTCAGCCGGCACCAAGCCAGCACTCAAGTTGCGGGCTGGGGTGCCTGAGGCGTAATGGGACGTATTATTACTACAATAAGCTAACGACTATCTCTAACTTGATTATATGTAGCAGTAATGTAGCAATTGTAGTTTATAATTAGCCTAGGAGTACGAGGCTACTTCTTAGTAATTAAAAATATACAGAGTTGACACCTTCCTAGGCATTATCTCTCTTTCCCTACATTCCCCTATCTGAGTAAGGTGCATACTGGTTTGGAAAAAAGTACCAAAATTTACCACATTCGAGTGGGGGGGAGGGTTGACATCGTCACATACGGTATGGGTTACCGCGTCCTGCGTCCTTGCGTATCGAAGGCTCCGTAGAGTCACCGAGAGAGGTTGTCTTATGAAGTCTAGCCCTCGTGGAGGATTCAGGGTAGGTGGCCCTAGACAGTTGGTGGGATGCACACAGCGACGTTCCCCCATCCCCCTCCGTGGTGCACAGTAGAGATGGGGAACACCAAAGGTGCCGGCTTGTCGCGTATCTGAATGACTGGGTCTCTGTGTCAAGGGTATGAGTAGGACTTCTGGGGATGTTGCCACTCGAACCCTGTGGTACCCAGTTAGGACTGGACGCATGATGCAGCTTTGAGTTTCTTGTTACTGTTCTATGTGACATTTCCTGTGGGTTATTCAGTTGGGTCAAATCTAGTCTCGTGGGCTGACTTTCTGCTCTTCAGGAAATCAAAGTCCCGTTGAGAAATGCTCTCGACTGCCACTCGCCTCAACCAATACCACAAGGGTTCTGACTTAGAGTCCCCCTGCCCTTGCAGGGAACCTGTAGACATAAGAGATGGCTTCAGGATCTTGTCCAGTGTGGGTACTGGACCCCTCAATGTTTACCTCAGACTCGCTAGCTGATTTAACAGACTGCTGGCGTGAGGTGTGGGTTTGTCCTGATATGCCCTCAGGTATAACCCAACAGTGAACTGACCATCTAGTGCTGGGTGAATGACTCTAGACAGTGGCTGGTAGGTCCCGGGGAACACTTGCTGCAGTTTCATTCCATCACGGTCACCTTCCCGCGGCAGTGGCAGAATGGTCTTATAGCTGTCAGTCTTGCCAGTGACAATAGGCGGATCTTTTTCTCTGCTAAATCTCATGCAGAAGACCAGGTTTGGGACAAGGTATGTGGGCGGAGGGCGAGGGAGGAGGGACCCACCATGCTTGCAGTTGTAAACCTGCCGTTGGGGGGTGTACTCTGTCTGAACTTCGTCCACAGGAAGGCAATTGCATTTCAGGTGATCTGGGTAGTATCTGCGGCGAGGGATAATAGCTTGATTGCTTCTGTATAAGTGTGCTGAGGCCATCAGCCCCGTGCTCTTCTGTGGCGCCACAGTTACCCTTCTGTTAGACGACAGAGTAAACTCTAACACTAATTACCGTTTCTTCCTTATCAGCATATTGTATCCTGAGGCATCAACCCAGTTCAGCAGGATCTCCTGAATTCTACGTAAGCTTCAAGGTCTGGAAATGCGAGGTGTGTAGGCTTGTTGACTATCCTCCACAAATACTCTCCCATAAGCCCTCCAGTACGAGGAAATCACTGGTCAGCCGGGTCTATCAATGTTTTGTGTCTCACAAGCCATTATTAGACCTGGTAAACGAAAAGATTGCTATGGGAAGGGTTCGTCGACGATGAGTTAGTGTGCCATGTTGCTGCCGTACTGGTGTCCAGTAATTAATGTGAGTTAACACGCCAAAACACGGCGGTTTTGACAGCCTGCCGTCTGCCCGGTAAAACCGGTGTTGACTGCACTGCCTTCGTAACATATTCCTAACACGAGTGTCCGGTGTGTAACCTCTGAGTCAGGTGTTACACTTTGGTTTAAACTACCAAGACCGGTGGGTTGTTGCGTGTGTGTGCGGGGTCGGTGTTGTGATGATGTCACAAGATGGCGTCGTATGCACAGTGTAATGAATATAAAAGTTATATTACAGAGTCCCGACCGGTTGGTAATACACACTTGGCATCTTTATTCCGAAACGGTTTGCCTACATAGTAGGTTCGTCAGTCGAGGATGACATCTCAATCTACAAACTTCAGGGTGATGGACTGATTAATTTAACATCTCTACTGTTTTTTTTTTTTATTTTTCTCTCTGGCTGCTTTTTGCACTCGGCTGAAGAGCCTACTGTGTAGGCAAAACGTTGCGTATTAAAGATTGCCAACGTTGGCCTATGTGGTCTTGACAAAGAGTATGTGGGTATGGCTGATGTCTCGTTAATGACAGCTTGCCAGATGGATGGTCCCTTTTTCAAATCGCCGCATCTTGGAATTACTACAACGGTCATGGCGCCAGGTTAGTCGACTGTATTTCTGTTAGTGGCAACATATATAGATATGTAATCCACAGTACAAGGTGTTAGTTGAAACATACATAAAGTGTGCACAGACATGTAAATAGCGAGAGACCCAATCGCCACGTGGCGGTTTTTTACAGTAACGTGTGGGGGGCTAACTAGGCCTAGTGGAGTTTGTGAGAGCCTAGCTAGGGGTACTGGTTCTTTGAATCTCGCTATGTACTTCCGGTTCGGAGCTAACAAGGCTACATCGGTTTCGAGTACCAAAGCAGTGGGGAATGATTCAGTGTTTGTGCATCATAGCTGGACTTGAGTTAGTGGTCCGTCGATTTCAGCCGTGAGTCCCGTTCTGAAGCCTGTCACACATTCAGAGGAAATTTCCTCACAGTAGGCAGTGTTCGTGAGAGGCAGTTATGTGGTTCTCTCGGTCGTGGGTGCCACCTTAACATGTGTAACCACTGAATGCATTTACCAATACTAATCGTGGTAAGTTGGGGCCGGGGATACCTAGAAAATACCTGTTGGAGGTCTGTTCCAGAAATCTGTCTGCTTCATGGTTGCCGCAGATGTTGCACCGGTTGGTCCTAATTTGCCGCAGGCCTGGGACGATTTGTGTGTCTAGGTACTTAGGTTTTCTGGGACTAATCTCGGTGGGCTCAGCCATCGCACTCAGGATCCGGGCTGGGGTACCTAGGCATAATTAATGTACGGGTATATAATTACTACAGTAAGTAAAGGTTATCTCTAAACTTAGCTTAAATCTATGTAGTTAGTACTGTGGTATTGTAGTGTATAATTAGCCTAGGAATACGAGGGCTACTTCTTAGCAATTAAGTATGTACAGAATTGACACTTCTCTAGGTGTGTCCCACATACCTATATTCCCCACCTGGGAGGTGGACATAACGGGATTCTGGAAAAATACCAGTTTTTCCAACAAGATTGCCTTCGACTATTTATTACAAGAGGGTTGGTGGAAAAGCTGAAGGGATCAGGCATTGATCGCAGGAAAAGGGCCTGCAGTGGATCAGTCAGTCCAGGACTAGTGCTGTTTTTGGTATATGTGAAGAAAATATGAAGGAAAGGATACACTCAGAGTGTCCATTTTTGAAGACTGTGTGAAGTTAATGACGGGAATTAAACTGGATGAGGATCAGGCAGGCCTAAAAAGGGGCCTGATCCAGCAAGTCTCCTAGAATTAAACCCTGCACATGCCAAAGTTCTGAAGATTGGGGAAAGTAAAAAAAGACCGCAGGCAGAGTACAGGCTAGGGGGCCAACGACTGCAAAATCTCACTCAAGGAAAAAGATCTTGGGGTGAGTATAACACCAAGCACATCTCCTGAGGCACACATCAACCACTCGACTGTGGTTTGGAAATAGGGTACTTGATGAGTGGAAATAGCGTTGGTTTGGAAATTCTTTTTATTTTGGGTACTTGCGCGTGGCAATAGTGTTGGTTTCGAAATAGGGTACTTGACGAGTGGAAATAGTGTGGTTTGGAAATAGGATACTTGAGGATACTTAACTATGACCACAGCTCATTAGGACCTCACCTAACTACCCCTCACCTATGACCACATTTACGACCACACCTCACTATGACCACCCTCTCACCTAGGACCACATCTACGACCACTCCTCACTTGCCTCTTCACAATAACCACTCCTCTCATGATCCACACCGGGAGATCATCTGAGGGGACACAGATTCTGGAGACAGGAACAGAGAGAGCACAAAACAACTGTGGAAGGGTTGACTCGGGGGCCCCACGGATGGAGGGACAGCAGTTCTTCGAACACTGCTGTGAATAAACAAAAAAGTGACGTGGGCTAATGTACATTAGCACACGTGGCAACACACACAATGTCTTTTTGTACACAATTCGCTTTTGCTGTTTATTCAACGTTTGCAAAATTTCGTTTATGCACACATACCCTTCCTCTTTCTAAACCTAGCCAGTTATTTATTATTTATATTTTGTCTCTTCCATCACTCTGTCAGTTACAATTTTGACATATTCATTGCAATGGACAAACACTAATATTTTATTTAAATTAAACAATATTTTCCAGTTTTATCTAAGACTGCGTCCAGCAGTTGTGAACTGTACCAGAAACAAAGTCAGGGACAAAGACAGTTGTGAACTGTACCAGAAACAAAGTCAGGGACAAAGACAGTTGTGAACTGTACCAGAAACAAAGTCAGGGACAAAGACAGTTGTGAACTGTACCAGAAACAAAGTCAGGGACAAAGACAGTTGTGAACTGTACCAGAAACAAAGTCGGGGACAAAGACAGTTGTGAAGTGTACCAGAAACAAAGTCAGGGACAAAGACAGTTGTGAACTGTACTAGAAACAAAGTCAAGGACAAAGGCTGTTCGTTATTTTTATTTTGTTTTCACTTATTGTTTATATTTGTGTCCGTATGTGATTGTCTTCTCACCAAGAAATCTGCTGCATAAAGTTATCAGCTTCTTGTTTTATATTGCAGTTCGTCGTCTTAGAATTCTGAATAATCGAGATGTAGAATGCTGTTCCGTAGTATTTTGTAGATATCCTTAATTAATGCTAAATGTGAAGATATAAGGAAGTAGCAACTGAGAGAATCTTGTACTGGATATAGCAAAAAAAAAAATCTATTGAATTATTAAATAATTAGTCTCTCTCATGTCTTCACATTCACTATATTGACAAAAATATTCGCAAACAAAAAAAAAAAAATCTATGGAAAGAAAATAAGAGTCAACCTCTGGACAAAATGGAGTGTTGGTGTTGATGTTACAACCTGGCCAGTAGAACTTTGTCTTAATGTCTTCAATACTGCTGTTTTATGTATTATCTTGTATTATTATCTCTTCCCTTATTTTATTTTGTTCTTGTGTGGTACTTGTTTACTGCTGTACTGCTGTGATGCATATTATTGTACTTTTCTTGTGTGTTACAGTATTTTTCTTGTGTTACTGTACTGTACTCTTTTGTTCTATAATTATTATGAGGAAACTTTTCTAGCCACTTCTTTCCATCACTCGTTCAATCACAATTTTGACATTTCATTCATTAACACTGTTTCAAAAAACCAAAATGCTTCCGAGACTAGGTAGAAATTTACGCTAATTATGTTTATCATGGTTAAAATTGGTTTCAATATACACCTACGTGTCACAACAGGTTCCAACAGGCTTGTGGCAGTGTTCTTACCCCACTGTCTCACTGCCCGTCATTATTGTTCCAGCAGTCATAGAAGGTGGTTTTATTTTGAGGTGAAGTTAGGCGATTTTTATTGCTTGTTATGTGAGTGTTGACAGCGTGCAGAGGTTCCCCCTGGGGCACCTTGTCAATCATTGGAGCTGGGATGAAAAAATGTCCAACATCCACCTCACATTGAATCAAACAAAATTTTGCTACCACAACTACACATAAAACTGGAAGACAACTGTGAAGAATTGGTAGAAAACCTCATCATGGTTTACAAGAACATGGGATGTAACATGTCTGTCAGTGGAACGCCTTCCATCTGAACAGAAAAAACTAATGGAAAAATAAATAAAGAAACGACTAGGAAAAATAAGAATGATTTGAGGATTTTACTTAAAATTTAAATAAAAAAAATATGGCCTTCGGTTCTTTTAGTTGGGCAGGAGTAGGTAAGGCCCTGGATAGATCTGATATTATGGATGTAGGTTATCCTGGGCGGATGGTAATAGTCCGATGTTTTGGAATCTCCTACCACTTGGATGGAGTACCACAAGTAGAACAGGTAAGGGCCGGTAGTAGTAGAATAATGTTAATAAGTTTATTAACACATGTCTTGCTCCTTTATCTGGCGTCTATCCTGGATGACCACGCCCGGAAACAGAGCTGGTAATTAAGAAGAAATAAAATGGTTACCCATGGTCATGATAATATAACATTTAAAAATGGAAAAGAATGATAATGCCCAAAATCATTACTGGTAAAACCCGCAAACAAAAGAAAGGAACAAAACAGTAATATCCTGGTAGATCACCCTACCTGATTAGGAGAAGAGTGGAGGTGAAGTGACTCTCCAAACTTCAACCCACACCAGGTAATGTCAGTATTACCAGGGTAGAAATTTGAACAAATCAAGACACCCAAAAACTAGTTTCGCCCCAGCCCGCCAGAGGGATGGGGGTGCGCGACGTACCCCGCTACTAGTTCCTGGTTGCCTGAACAACCTTAACCCCACTTACACTTACTTTTCCCTCACAATACCCCCTTCCAAAACTTATAGACGGAGTCAATAAGTCAACGAATAGAGGGAAAAGAACTAAATACAACCTGGCTCAGCCAATCTGAAAGGTGGTTTTCAGAGCCAGAAATATAAACGACTTTAAACTTATAGGGCTGAATAGCCAGAGCCCATCTCAAGAGTCTGCTATTTGACCCTTTAAAGTTTTCCAAGTACCTCAGTGACTTGTGATCTGTTTCAAGCATAACATTCTTTATCCACAGTGGAATATATTTCTTCTTTGGGCAGCTGGACGCATAGTCAAAGTTAAAATATATTTATGACCTGATGAACGAGGGTCAACTATATCTACTGCAATTCTTGCGAAAGGGACCGAGAAAATTGGCATCATTACCATAGGAACTCTCCTAGTTCTACTCTTATACGTGGAAAGTTGACATACGTGACATGATCTACAGTACTTATAGATGTCAGAGGACATACTAGGCCAGAAATATAGGTCCTTGATTTTATTATAGGTCTTCCTATGTGAAAAATGGCCAGAGACTGGTAAATCATGAGAAATCTTTAAAATGGTTTCCCGGCAATCCTGCGGAATGACTAACAGGCTTCGACCAACGTCATTGGGTTTGTCCGCAGACACTATAGTTTTGTACAAAAGATCGTGTTTGAACTCAAACTTGTAAGAAAATTTCTCTCTGTATCACCTTGCCATTTAAAGCTAACTTCCGAGATTCCTCTTAGGAAGGACAAGTCTTTTGAAGACCCTCTAAATCTATGTGAGACAGCTCAATTGGCTTTCCTTTGGAAAGAACTAATGGGTGGATAGGTTTTACCTTGGACTGAGCTCTGGTAAGGACGTTGTGTCTAGTTGTTGGAAAGATTGTGCCACACCTAGTTTTCCGCTGGTGTCTGCGTCGTCCAGTTTAAGTGACTGACTTACTAAAGGTGTTACCGGAGTTTTGTAACCATCGGCTCTCTGATTTAAGTTATTCAACTGAATCTCACCTGGAACTATCTGTGAAGAAACAGAGATATTAGGTTGCAACCCTTCCTTGGAAACTCCAAATTCCAAACAGTCCTTTTCAGATGGGAAAGTAGCCCCTTGTATGTTCCCAACCAAAACAGAACACGAAGTTATCGGGGCAACTACGGCATCTACCTATCCTGAGAACCATTTGCACCTCACGAAACATCTGACTGTTGGAAAAGAATCGCTTCTTCCTAAATAGTCAGTTAATTTAGTGGACTTATAACGTGAAGAATCTAGGTTAGGGAAAAGCTTACTCGAGATAATACAGGAACAACCAGTGTCTCTAAGAATGGTTGACACATTCATGCCATTGACTGTACCTTCACTAAAAGGTGCGTTTATAATTAGATTCGGCGAAACATTTACGATATTTCACCTTTTTTTTAGGACAGTCGGGCCTTCTATGACCCCATTCATTACAGTTGAAACATTTTACTGTGAAGGCCGTGGAATTCCTTGGTATGGAGGGTTTGGATCCCTCAGATTGCTTAGGCACAACAGGCTTATATCTGCTACGCTCTTTAGGGTAGTTATTATGAGCGCACGCATATATATCAGCAGCTTGTGCCATTTCCGCAGCCGTATGAATGTTTCTTTCTTTAATGAATATTCGTAAGTCAGAGTTTACAGAAGAAAGGAATTGATCTCTTACCATCAGGTCTCGTAAAGATTCGAAACCGTGGTCAACCTCAGCACTATCAATCCACGAATCAAATAATCTGAAAAGTGTTGTCAAGAATTGCATATAATTTTGATTAGGAGTTATTTTAATGTGTCTAAACTCCGACCTGTAATGATGAGTAGTTTTTTTGAAAGCCTGAAGTATAGCTTTCTTCAGCAGGCTATAACTAGAAATAACATCAGAGGGTAGAGAGGAATAGACGTTTAATGCTGAACCTGACAGTAGTAAGCCAAGCCTAG
Source organism: Cherax quadricarinatus (assembly GCF_026875155.1). Classification (NCBI taxonomy): domain Eukaryota; kingdom Metazoa; phylum Arthropoda; class Malacostraca; order Decapoda; family Parastacidae; genus Cherax; species Cherax quadricarinatus. Next base: position 27,640,642 of record NC_069477.1, on the reverse strand, counting down.
TAGCCCAAGAATCTACTGGCCAGTCACAGAGTAGCAGTACTCTCGAATCTAGTAATATATGCCGCTGTGTCATCTTGTTCTGAGAAAGGTGGTATTTGTGGCATCCTAATATTAGGTTCTTGGGAAGGGTATTCTAGTACCCCTTCATCTATTTTCTGCTTAGATAGTTCTATCTTCTTGGCTTCTAATTCCAACCTTGATTGTTCTAACTCAATTTCCTTCATTTTGAAGGCTGCCTCTCTTGCCTGAACTCTATCTTCTCTAGCTATCCTTTCCTGTTCGATTTTATCCTCCCGAGCTAGTCTTTCCTGTTCCTCTTTCTTTTCTTGAGCTAGTCTTTCCTGTTCCTCTTTCTTTTTTTGAGCTAGTCTTTTTTCTTCCCGAGCTAGTCTTTCTTGTTCTTTTTTCTCTTCTCGAGCTAGTCTTTCCTGTTCCTTTTTCTCTTCTCGAGCTAGTCTTTCCTGTTCCTTTTTCTCTTCTCGAGCTAGTCTTTCCTGTTCCTTTTTCTCTTCATTAGCCATTTTAGCAGTAATGTAATTATCAAGGCTTTGTCCAGTAAATCCCATTTCCTTTCCAGCTTTCAACCAGAAATCTAATGAATCCATCTTGTAAAAAGAAATATTACGCAGCCAACTTCAACTGTCTTAATTAAAACTAACAGGAACGTCTGTTACAAAAGAGGGACACAGTCCGCACACTTTAAACTTCCCAAAGTAGAAAATGAAATAAATATTTCTCCCTGGAAGAATACACTTGTGGGCCCAATAGCCTTCACTAAGCAAAATACACACGGTTCACACAGGAGGGGTTATCATCAAAGTTCCCCAGGTCCAACAAATAGGTAAACTTCTAAACCGAACCTTAGAACCAAACAACTGTAAGTCAACCAGACTACCAGTAATGACTTGACACCTCAACTCACCCTTTTCTATCTTAAATGTTATACTCACAACCAGTTGAACCATCAGGACGATGTTGCTTCAAGAGTCGGATCCTGGCAAGGTCGCCATTGTCAGTGGAACGCCTTCCATCTGAACAGAAAAAACTAATGGAAAAATAAATAAAGAAACGACTTGGAAAAATAAGAATAATGATTTTTGAGGATTTTACTTAAAATTTAAATATAATAAAATATGGCCTTCGGTTCTTGTAGTTGGGCAGGAGTAGGTAAGGCCCTGGACAGATCTGATATTATGGATGTAGGTTATCCTGGGCGGATGGTAATAGTCCGATGTTTTGGAATCTCCTACCACTTGGATGGAGTACCACAAGTAGAATAGGTAAGGGCCGGTAGTAGTAGAATAATGTTAATAAGTATTATTAACACATGTCTTGCTCCTTTATCTGGCGTCTATCCTGGATGACCACGCCAGGAACAGAGCTGGTAATAAGAAGAATTAAACTGGTTACCCATGGTCATGATAATATAACATTTAAGAATGGAAAAGAATGATAAACACCAAAATCATTACTGGTAACCAGCAAACAAAAGAAAGGAACAAACAGTAATACTCCTGGTAGATCACCCTACCTGATTAGGAGAAGAGTGGAGGTGAAGTGACTCTCCAAACTTCAACCCACACCAGGTAAGGTCAATATTACCAGGAGTAGAAATTTGAACAAATCAGACACCAAGAACTAGTTTCGCCCCAGCCCGCCAAGGGGGGGGGGGGTGCGCGACGTACCCCGCTACTAGTTCCTGGTTGCCTGAACAACCTTAACCCCACTTACACCTACTTTTCCCTCACAATGTCACTTAAAATCCACTTTTTTCCAACGAACTGTGGAAAATGGTACCAAGGCAAGAGATGATTCTTCAGCCCATTATGAGCGTCAAGCAAAAAGGCAGAGAGTAGGTACAGATTAGAGTTTAGAACATACTGACACATGTTGTACGTTATAATAAAATAATCAAGGTGACATCTGGATTCATGACATGAAAATACCCAAGAATTGACTAATCTCACTTAACCCTTAAACGGTCCAAACGTATATACATGTATACGTTCATGCGCGTAGCGCCCAAACGTATATATATACGTTTTCTTTGTCATTCATTCAACATTGCTTCAATAAGCCTGAGTCACCTAGACATGAGAGAATGGGTGTGCGCACTCACTGTGTGCCATATTAAAATAATTGGGGATGCCTGAGTACCATATGCTCTTTTTTCCTTTTAAAAGAAAAGATTTTTTTTTCCTCAAAAAATTTGGGGCGCTACGCGAGTGAACGTATATATACGTTTGGACCGTTTAAGGTTAACTTAAGAATCATACAACTTTTCAAAAATTGTTGACCAGTGTAATTAGCCAAGGCGAGGTCATCACCTCACCTATAGTGAGGTTTTTCTCTAGTCAGGTGTGGTCATAGACAGGTGTGGTAATAGTCAGGTGTGGTTCATGTTTCCAGGTCTCCATCCGTGGGCCCCTGGATGTCAACCCTTCCACAGTCGTTTTGGTGCTTTCCGTTGTTATGTGTGTCCAGAAGTCCATCTGTGTCTCCGCAGATGACCTCCCAGGTGTGGATCATGGTGAGGTGTGGTCATAGTGAGGTGAGGTCATGGTGAGGTGTGGTTGTTGTGAGATATGGTTGTAGTGATGTGAACTGTGGTCATAGGTGTGGTCATAGTCAGGTGTGGTTTATGTTTCCAGGTCTCCATCCGGGGGCCCCCCGGATGTCAACCCTTCCACACTTCCCACTCCCGGTTGTTTTGATGCTTTCCCTAGTTGCGTGTGTCCAGAAGTCCATCTGTGTCCCCTCAGATCAACTCCCTTCCTCACTTACCCAGGTGGGCGGGTAGTTGGGTGGGTGGTTGGGTGGGTGAGTGGGTGGTTGGGTGGTTTGGTGGGTGGTTTTGGGTGGGCGTGTGTGTGCGTTGTGTGCGTGTGTGTTGTGTATGTGTTGGCCCCTATCCAGTGACCTTGTTGGATGGTAACTTGATCTTGTCTAGCTGGTCTGCTGCCGAGACTGTCCAGGTGGGTGGAATTACAGGAGGGGACACACAGAAAACTGCGTCCTGTAATTACACCCACCAAGACAGCCTGGAACAGTAGTCAGCTGGACAACAACAAGCTGCCTCCCAACTCCCCCACCAAGGTGAGGTTACTTAGTGATAATCTCGGACTTCTATTTATGTTTCATTATGTGTTCAAGTTAATTTTTGTTTTGTTTTCACTTACGGAGCTGTATATCTGTATTTCTAAAAGTGTTAATGTGTATAAATGTGAGTCCGTGTGTGAATCTGTCTTCCCACAAGGAAATCTGTTACAAAAAATTTATCAGTTTTTTTTTTTTTGTTGCAGTTCGTCATTTTCAAGGCACGTCCACAAGTAAATTTGAAAGTACACAAGTACATTCACACAGGGCACACATGCACATATTATTATCATAATAAAGAAGAAGAGCTAAACCACAAGGGTCATACAGCGCATCACATGCACACAATAACCACAACACATGTATTTCTCTCCCCCCTCTCTAACATCTAATTCTCTCACACACGTATACTATCTTACAATCCAAACTCTGTCACACACGCATATCTGCATTTTCTCTCACTTTTCTTTAAATTAAATTAATTTGCACAGGAAATAAAGAAATTGTTTAGCGTCAATTTTAATTGACTCCTGTAGTTTCCTACAACATCTTCCACAACAGTGTCTCCCACAATGGTATTCATGTTTACCATAACAATTTTGTTGACTCAAAATCCTCAAAAGATTCACTTTAACATTTCTCAGGAACCATCAATCTCTCGTCCACACTAAAAAATCTTATTGATAAAATCGACCTTCACGGTAGTAAAAAAACGATTTCAGCAGTGTGTTCGATACTGCTGTGAATAAAACAGTGATGTGGGCTAAGGTACAAGTGACGTGGGCTAAGGTACAAGTGATGTGGGCTAAGGTACAAGTGACGTGGGCTAAGGTACAAGTGACGTGGGCTAAGGTACAAGTGACGTGGGCTAAGGTACAAGTGACGTGGGCTAAGGTACAAGTGACGTGGACTAAGGCACAAGTGAATAAAAGCAACAGTTTCCTCGATACTGCTGTTTTTATTTATTTGTACTTTAGCAACTGTGGCAACAAACGCAATATCTTTTGTAACAATTCGTTTTTTTGTTCTTTTAAACCGTTCGCAAAATTATGTTGATGCACACATAACCTTCCTTTTTCTAAACCCAGCCATTTTATTTTATTATTATATTTTGTTTTTTCCCATCACCGGTCAGTCACAATTTCGACAATTCATTGTTTGGTTTAATCAACCTCAATGGAAAAACCCACTAATATTTTATTTAAATTAAACAATATTTTTCAATTTTATCTAAGACTTCGTCCAGCAGTTGTGAACTGTCCCAGAAAACAAAGTCAGGGACAAAGACAGTTGTGAACTGTACCAGAAACAAAGACAGGGAAAAAGACAGTTGTGAACTGTACCAGAAACAAAGTCAGGGACAAAGACAGTTGTGAACTGTACCAGAAACAAAGTCGGGACAAAGACAGTTGTGAACTGTCCCAGAAAAAAAGTCAGGGAAAAAGGACAGTTGTGAGGTGTACCAGAAACAAAGTCAGGGACAAAGACAGTTGTGAACTGTACCAGAAACAAAGTCAGGGACAAAGACAGTTGTGAACTGTACCAGAAACAAAGTCAGGGACAAAGACAGTTGTGAACTGTACCAGAAACAAAGTCAGGGACAAAGACAGTTGTGAACTGTCCAGAACAAAGTCAGGGACAAAGACAGTTGTGAACTGTCCCAGAAACAAAGACAGGCAAAGACATTTGGGAACTGTACCAGAAACAAAGTCAGGGACAAAGACAGTTGTGAACTGTACCAGAAACAAGTACAGGGACAAAGACAGTTGTGAACTGTACCAGAAACAAAGTCAGGGACAAAGACAGTTGTGAACTGTACCAGAAACAAAGACAGGGACAAAGGCTGTTCGTTATTTTTGTTTTGTTTTCACTTATTGTTTATATTTGTGTCCGTATGTGACTCTGTCTTCCCACCAAGAAATCTGCTGCAAAAAAAGTTATCAGCTTCGTTTTTTGTTGCAGTTCATCTTCTTATATATATGCAAGTCACTGAAACGTTCATAAGTAAATACGACTAGGGTTTGTTCTTTGCACCAACTCCAAGGTTGAGGGAGGTTTGGCTTATCTTCTGTATATAGTTCTAATGTCTTCAAATTATGTCCTGGAATTTGTATTGATAAAGCCATTGGATGGCGAAACGTTTACAATAAAGATACCCAAATGGTGACATGTATTTTAATTTCAAACCCCACAAGTACACAAGTAAGAACACACACACACACTTATTCTCTGGTCCCACTCTATATATATGTATGTATATATATGTATGTATATATTATATATATATAAACACAATTTTATATATATATATATATATATATTTATATATATATATATTATATTATTATTATATATATATTATATTTATATATTTATATATATACACTATATACATATATTATATATATATATATATATATATATATATATATAAAATATATATATATTATATATATATAATTTATACATAGTATATATAGAGTGGGACCAGAGAATAAGTGTGTGTGTGTGTGTCTGTACTTGTGTACTTGTGTGTTTGAAATTAAAATACATGTGCACCATTTGCACATGTATTTTAATTTCAAACACACAAGTACACAAATACGACACACACACACACACTTATTCTATGGTCCCACTCTATGTTCTCTAGTTCCTTTGTATAAAAGGGAAAGGGGAAAAAAAGAGAGTGCAAAATTATAGGGGGATAAGTCTGTTGGGGTGTACTGGTTAAAGTGTATGGTAGAGTTATAATTGAAAGAATTAAGAGTAAGACGGAGAATAGGATAGCAGTGAACAAGGAGGCTTTAGGAAAGGTAGGGGGGTGTGTGGACCAGGGTTTACAGTGAAACATATAAGTGAACAGTATTTAGATAAGGCTAAGAGGTCTTTGTGGCATTTATGGATTTGGAAAAGGCGTATGCAGGGTGGATAGGGGGGCAATGTGGCAGATGTTGCAAGTGTATGGTGTAGGAGGTAGGTTACTGAAAGCAGTGAAGAGTTTTTACGGGATAGTGAGGCTCAAGTTGAGTATGTAGGAAGGGGGAAATTTTTTCCAGTAAAGTAGGCTTGACAAGGATGTGTGATGTCACCGGGTTGTTTAATTATTTATGATGGGGGGGTTGTTTAAAAAGAAAAAATTTTAAATGCGGGGTTTCTTGGCAAGAGGGCGTGGGGTTAAAAGATAAGAATCCCCCACCAAAATGGGGTTTTTTGTACAGCCTGCTCTTTCTATACACAAATCTTAAATTCCCCCAAGAAATTTGGGATTTTAAATTTTGGGTGGGGGTGTGCAAAGAAAAAAATTTAAAGGTGATACGGGAAAAGAGTAAGGTTATGGGTAAAAAAAAGATTAGGTGTGAAAGTTTGAATTCGTTGGGGGGAAAGGGTATGGGGGGGGTGAACGTATTCAGATTTTTGGGAGTGGACGTGTCAGCGGATGGGTTTAAAAGATGGGTGAATCATAAAATTGATGGGGAAAAAAGAGTGAGTGGTTTGCATTGGGGAGTCTTGGAGCAAAGAACTTTGCCTTGGAGGCAAAGAGGGGAATGTTGAGAGTATAGTTTTACCAACGTCTTTTTTGGGTGTGAAGGTGGGTGATGAATGTTTTCAGCGAGGAGAAGGTGGAGGCGTGGAGATGTAGTCTGATGGCAAAGTGTGGTTGTGAAAATAATGCAGAGAATTCGTAGTTTGGAAGTTAGGAGGAGGTGGGGATTACACAACTGTTTTCCCGGGGGCTGAGGAAGGGGGGTTGAGGTGGTTGGACATGTAGGAGAAGGAGCGAAAAAAGAAAGACTTCAGAGTTTCAGTCGTAGTGGAAGGAAAGGGGGGGTAGGGGTCGGCCCCCGGAAGGGTTGGGGAGGGGTAAAGGAGGTTTTGTGTGCGAGGGGGTTGGTTCCAGAGGGGATCTGAGCGTGTTTGTAGGAGTGAATGGAGACAAAAGGTTTTTTAATACTTACGTGCTGTTGGGTGTGAGCAAAGTAAAATTTAGAAGGGATTCGGGAAAAAGGAGGCCGGACTTGATCCCGGAGATGGGGGGTACAGTGCCTGCATTGAAGGAGGGGTGTTAAAAGTTCATTTTTAAAAACTGTAGTGTAAAGCCCTTTGGGAAAAACATGATGGAGTGAATGATGGTGAAGTTTTTTTTTTTTCGGGGCCCCCCTGTTTGGGGGGGAAACGGCCAGTGTGATATAAAAAAAAAAAAAAAAAAAAAAATTTCCCCGCACTCGTTCAATACATATTAACCCAAAAACTTTTTCAAACCCCCTTATCTGTACCGTCCACACAGCTTTAAATTAATTTTTTAAAATTTTGTTTTATATTTTAAAAGAATTCTGAATAAACGGGATGGAAATGTTTTTTTTATTTTTTGTATTCTTAACGATAAATGTGAAGATATAAGGAATAACAACTGAGAAAATCTTTTTTTGGGAATTTTCAAAAAAACATTTGTGCATTTTTAAATGTTGTTCTCTCTCACTTTTAATTTTTTTTGTCTTCACTTCTCTCTCCTTTTTCTATATTGCAAAAGT
>NC_069477.1:27613808-27632514 GCF_026875155.1 Cherax quadricarinatus | reverse complement strand
ACCCCTAGACAAGATCAATTTACCATCCAACAAGGTCACTGGGTAGGGGGCAACACATACACAACACACGCACACAACGCACACACACGCCCACCCAACCACCCACTCACCCACCCAACCACCCAACCACCCACCCAACCACCCGCCCACCTGGGAAAGTGAGGAAGGGAGTTGATCTGAGGGGACACAGATGGACTTCTGGACACACGCAACTAGGGAAAGCATCAAAACAACCGGGAGTGGGAAGTGTGGAAGGGTTGACATCCGGGGGCCCACGGATGGAGACCTGGAAACATAAACCACACCTGACTATGACCACACCTATGACCACAGTTCACATCACTACAACCATATCTCACAACAACCACACCTCTCTATGACCTCACCTCACTATGACCACACCTCACCATGATCCACACCTGAGAGTTCGTCTGCGGAGACACAGATGGACTTCTGGACACACGGAACAAGGGAAAGCACCAAAACAACTGTGGAAGGGTTGACATCCGGGGGCCCACGGATGGAGACCTGAAAACATGAACCACACCTGACTATTACCACACCTGTCTATGACCACACCTGACTATGCGAACACCTCACTATAGGTGAGGTGATGACCTCGCCTATGCTAATTACACTGGTCAACAATTTTTGAAAAGTTGTATGATTCTTAAGTCAACCTTAAACGGTCCAAACGTATATATACGTTCACTCGCGTAGCGCCCCAGATTTTTTGAGGAAAAAAAAAATCTTTTCTTTTAAAAGGAAAAAAGAGCATATGGTACCCAGGCATCCCCAATTATTTTAATATGGCACACAGTGAGTGCGCAAACCCATTCTCTCTTGTCTAGGTGACTCAGGCTTATTGAGGCAATGTTGAATGAATGACAAAGAAAACGTATATATACGTTTGGGGCGCTACGCGCGTGAAAGTATATATACGTTTGGACCATTTAAGGGTTAAGTGAGATTAGTCAATTCTTAGGTATTTTCATATCATGAATCCAGATGTCACCTTGATTATTTTATTATAACGTACAACATGTGTCAGTATGTTCTAAACTCTAATCTGTACCTACTCTCTGCCTTTTTGCTTGACGCTCATAATGGGCAAAAAAAAAAGTGGATTTTAAGTGACATGTTACATCCCATGTTCTTGTAAACCATGATGAGGTTTTCTACCAATTCTTCACAGTTGTCTTCCAGTTTTATGTGTAGTTGTGGTAGCAAAATTTTGTTTGGTTCAATGTGAGGTGGATGTTGGACATTTTTCATCCCAGGCTCCAATGATTGACAAGGTGACCAGTGGGAACCTCTTGCACGGCTGTCACACTCACATAAGCAAGCTATAAAAATCACCTAACTTTCACCTCAAAATATAAACCACCTTCTATGACTGCTGGAACAATAATGACAGGCAGTGAGACAGAGTGTGGTAAGAAACACTGCCACAAGCCTGTTGGAACCTGATGATGATGATAAATTAGACACATGTGCAACTCTTGGGTATCTTTATATATATCTTATATGTATCTTTATATCTTAATAAAGATACCCAAGAGTTGCACATGTGTCTAATTTATCAACATGTCGGTTCTCTGAACCATTCATCTACAAACCTGTTGGAACCTGTTGTGACACCATGATATTCATAATCAGCTGTAAATTGCTACTCTAGTCTCGGAAGCATTTTGGTTGTTGACAGTGTTATATGAATGAATATGTCAAAATTGTGATTGAACGAGTGATGGAAAAGAAGTGGCTAGAAAAGTACCTCATAATAATTATAGAACAAAAGAGTACAGTACAGTAACACAAAAGAAAAATACTGTAACACACAAGAAAAGTACAATAATATACATCACAGCAGTACAGCAGTAAACAAGTACCACACAAGAACAAAACAATAAAATAAGGGAAGAGATAATGATACAAGATAATACATAAAACAGCAGTATTGAAGACATTAAGACAGAGTTCTACTGGCCAGGTTGTAGCATCAACACCAACACTCCATTTTGTCCAGAGGTTGACTCTTATTTTCTTTCCATAGATTTTTTTTTTTTTGTTTTGCTTGCGAATATTTTTTTCATTGTGATGTGTAGACATGATAGCAATTATTCAATATTTCAAAAGTTTTTTTTTTGCTATATCCAGTACAAGATTCTCTCAGTTTCTACTTCTTATATTTTCACATTTAGCATTATTAAGCATATCTACAATACTACGGACTGCATCTACATCTCGATATTCCTGAATTCTTAGACACGAACTTGCACATAAACAAGAAGCTGATACTTTATGCAGCAGATTTCTGTGGGAAGACGAGTCATACGGACCAAATAAACAATACGTGAACACAAATTTAAAATCTACGAACAGCTTTGCCTTGACTTGTTTCTGGTACAGTTCACAACTGTCTTTGTCCCTGTACTTTGTTTGTACAGTTCACAATTTCTTGGGGATGCATGTCCTGACTTGTTCTGACAGTCAAACTGTCTTTCCTAGTAACAAGTTTCTGGTACAGTCACAACTGTCTTTGTCCCTGACTTTGTTTCTGGTACAGTTCACAACTGCTGGACTCAGTCTTAGATAAAACTGGAAAATATTGTTTAATTTAAATAAAATATTAGTGTTTGTCCATTGCAATGAATATGTCAAAACTGTGACTGATAGAGTGATGGAAAAGACAAAATATAAATAATAAATAACTGGCTGGGTTTAGAAAGAGGAAGGATATGTGTGCATGAACGTAATTTTGCGAACGTTGAATAAACAGAAAAAGCGAATTGTCACAAAAGACATTGTGTTTGTTGCCACAGTTGCTAACGTACATTAGCCCACGTCACTGTTTTATTCACAGCAGTGTCGAAGATACTGCTGTCTCCATCCGTGGGCCACCGGATGTCAACCCTTCCACAGTTGTTTTGGTGCTCTCTCTTGTTCCGTGTCTCCAGAAGTCTGTGTCCCCTAAGATGAACTCCCAGGTGTGGATCATGGAGAGGAGTGGTTATTGTGAGAGAGGCATAGTGAGGTGTGGTCGTAGATGTGGTCATAGGTGAGAGGGTGGTCATAGTGAGGTGTGGTCGTAAATGTGGTCATAGGTGAGGGGTAGTTAGGTGAGGTCATAATGAGCTGTGGTCATAGTTAAGTATCCTCAAGTATCCTATTTCCAAACCAACACTTAATTCCATCGCAAGACCCTATTTCCAAACCACCTATTTCCATCTCAATACCTATTCCATCAACCAACCACTATTTCCATCAATCAAGCACCTATTTCCAAAACCCCTAATTCCACTCGTCAAGTACCCTATTTCCACACCACACTATTTCCACTCATCAGTACCCTATTCCAACACACCTATTTCCATCACAGTACCCATTTCCAAACCAACACTATTTCCACTCATCAAGTACCCTATTTCCAAACCAACACTATTTCCACTCATCAAGTACCCTATTTCCAAACCAACACTATTTCCACTCATCAAGTACCCTATTTCCAAAACCATCGAGTAGGTTATGTTTGCCTCAGGAGCTGTGCTTGGTGCTTATACTCACCCCAAGTCTTTTCTTGAGTGAGATTTGCAGTCTTTGGCCCTAGACTGTACTCTGCCCCGGTCTTTTTTTCTTTCCCGATTTGCCCTAACTTTGACTTTGGCCAGGGTTAATTCTAGCGACAGTAGCTGGATCAGGCCCCTTTTTAGTCCTGCCTGATCCTCACCGTTTATTCCCTTCATTCCCAACCTTTTCCCATCATCTTCAAAGGCACTTCTGAGTGTATCCCTTCTCATATTTTTCACCTATCCTCAAATCAGCACTATCCTAGGACTGACTGTCCACTAGACGTGACCTTTCCTGCTATGCCTGCCTGATCCTCGCTTTCCACTACTTTTCATAACTTGTCGAAGGAAATCTTGTGGAAATACTGGTATTTTCAAAACGTTATGCCCACTCCCAGGTCGGGGGGAATAGGGATGGGGGGGACGACACCTAGAGAAGTGTCAATTCTGTACATACTTAATTGCTAAGAAGTAGCCTCGTACTCCTAGGCTAATTGTACACTACAATTTCCACATTACTACTACATATATTTAAGCTAAGTTAGAGATAGCCTTTAGCTTACTGTAGTAATTATATATCCTGTACATTAATTATGCCTTAGGTACCCCAGCCCGGTAGTTTGAGTGCGGATGGGCTGAGCCCACGGAGAGTAGTCCCAGAAAACCTAATGTCCGAGACACACAAATCCCAGGCCGTGCGTGGCAAATTATGTACCAACCGGGTGCAAACATCTGCGGCACCATGAGCAGACAGCTGTAACAGACTCAACAGGTATTTCTTAGGTATCCCCTGCCCCAACACTGCCACGTTAGTATTGGTGAATGCATTCAGGTGTTTACACATGTGTAGAGGTGGCACCCACGACCAGAGATAACCACAGTAGCTGCCTCTCACCAACACTGCCTACTGTGAGGAAATTTCCCTGAAGTGTGTGGCAGGCTTCAGACGGGACTCACGGCTGAAACGACGGACCACTAACACAATTCAGCTATGATGCACAAACACTGAATCAATTCCCCACAGCTTTGGTACGTCGAAACCGGATGTAGCCTTGGTTATCTCCGAACCGGAAGTAGCATAGCTATGATTCAAAGAACCAGTAACCTAGCTAGGCTCTCACAACTCCACTAGGCCTAGTTAGCCCCCACACGTTTACTGTAACACCGCCACGTGGCGATTGGTCCTTCGCTATTTACTGCTGTGCACACATATGTATGTTCAACTGAACACCTTGTACTGTGGGAATTACATATCCTATATTATGTTGCCACTAACAGACATACAGTCGACTAAACTGGCGCCATGACCGTTGTAGGTAATTCCAAGATGGCGGCGATTTGAAAAGGGACAAACCCTCTGGCATGCTGTCATTAACGAGACATCAGCGCCATACCCACTATACTCTTGTAAGACACATAGGCAACAGTTGGGCATCTTTAATCCGCAACGTTTCGCCTACACAGTAGGCTTCTTCAGCCGAGTGCAAAAAGCAGGCAGGAGCAGTAGAGATGTGAAGACGATGTAATCAGTCCATCACCCTTGAAGTTGTAGATTTGAGGATGTCAATCCCTCGACTGAAGAAGCCTACTATGTAGGCGAAACGTTTCGGAATAAAGATGCCCATGTGTTGCTTTGTGTCTTACCAACCGTCGGTACTGTATTCTAATTTTAGTTTCATCACTGTGCACAACGGAGCCATCTTGTGGACTTCATCACAAAACACCGACCCGGCACACACACGCAACACCCACCGGGTCTTGGTAGTTTAAACCAAAGTTTAAACACCTGTCTCAGAAGGTACACCACCGGGAACACATGTTAGATGTTACGAAGGCAGTGCAAGTCAACACCCTGGTTACCGGGCAGACTGGCAGGCTGGTCAAACGCCTTGTTTTGGCGTGTTAATCACATTTATTATGAGACACAGTACGGCAGCAAACATGGGCACAATAACATTCGTCGACAGAACCTTCCCATAAGCCAATCTTTCGTTACCAGGTCTATTTATGCTTGTGAGTGACCACAACATTGATCTATGACCCCGGCTGATCCAGTGAGATTTCCTCGTACTGGAGGCTTATGTGAGATTTTTGGAGAGAGGCAACAAGCCTACCCCTCGCATTCAAGGACCTTGAAGCATTATGTAGAATTCAGGAATGCTGCTGAATGGTTGATGCTCAGGATACATATGCTGATAAGGAAGGAATACGTATTAGAGGTTACCTGTCGCTACAGATGGGTACTCTTGGCCACAGGAATAGCACGGGGTGATGGCCTCCAGCACACTTATACAGAAAGCATCAGATTTATCCACTCGGCCGCCAGATACTACCAAGATCACCTGAAATGCAATTGCCTTCTTGTGACGAGTTCAGGGGACAGAGTACACCCCAAATCGGCAGGTTACGACTGTCCAAGCAGTGGTTGGGGCTCCTCCCCGCCCTCCAGCCCTAAATACCTTGTCCCAACCTGGTCTTCTGCATGAGATTATCTGAGAAAAAGATCTCCTATTGTCACTGGCCGACTGACAGCTATAAGACATTCTGGCCACCTTCCCGCGACGGGAATAGTGACCGTGCATGGAATTGACAAACTGCAAGCAAGTGTTCCCCCCCATCGGGACATACCAGGGGCCACTGTTGAGGTTCATCGCAGCGACCAGATGGGTCAGTTCACTGTTTGGGTTATAGCCTGAGGGCAATCAGGACAAGCCCACCCTAACGCCTAGCAGTCGTTAAATTGAGCTATCGAGTCTCGAGTATGAAACATTTGATGGGTCCAGGTACCTCACACTGGACAAGATTCCTGACAGCCATCTCTTATGTTTTCATGTCCCTGCAAGGGCAGGGGGACTCTAAGTCAAACCCATGTGGGTATTGGTTGAGGCGGTGCTGCGAGAGGCTTTCATCAACTGACTTTGTATTTCCTGAGAGCAGGAAGTCAGCCACGAGACTATGATTTGACCCAGACTGATACCCACAGGAGAGTGTCACACTTGAAACAGTACAAGAAACTCAACGGCACATGAGTCAGTCCTACTGGGTACACAGGGTTCGCAGTGTTCAACATACCCGCAGGACGTCCTACTCATAACCTTGACACAGAGGGACCCATTCATTCAGTTACAGGAGTCAAGCCGCACACTATGGTGTTCCACAGCTCTTACTGTGCCACGGAGGGGGATGGGGGATACGTCGCTGTGTGCATCACCACCAACTGTTCTAGGGCCACCTACCTGAATCGCCCACGAGGGCTAGGACTTCTAAGAAAACGGTGACTCCTACGGTGCCTTCGTAGTCAGGGACGCTGCAGGACGCTGATAACCATAACCTTATTTGACTATGTCAACCCCCCCCCCCCACTCGAATGTGGAAAATATTGGTATTTTCCAGAACCATTATGCACATTCTTCAGATAGGGTGAATGTAGGAATGAGTGATAACTGCCTAGGAGGTGTCAACTCTGTATATTTTTAATTACTAAGAAGTAGCCTCGTACTCCTAGGCTAATTATAAACTACAATTGCTACATTACTGCTACATATAATCAAGTTAGAGATAGTCGTTAGCTTATTGTAGTAATAATACGTCCCATTACGCCTCAGGCACCCCAGCCCGCAACTTGAGCGAGCCTGGGAGCTGATTGGGGTGCCGGGCTGAGCCGACGGCGGGCAGTCCCAGAAAACCTAGTGACCCAGAAACAAATCCCCGGCCATGTGCGGTAAATTACCAATCGTGTAACTTAAGTACCAATCGCATGGACAGGATCTACGGTACACAGGAAGCAGGGACTCTAACGGATCAACAGGTACTTGTCAGTATACACTACTGATCTCATACTCCCTCACGATCTTTCGTGAGTGTTAATGAATGCATTCAGGTGTATACACATGTGTAGAGGTGGTACCCACAACCAGAGATTACCACAGCAGCTGCCTGTCACGAACACTGCCTACTGTGAGGAGTAAAGGTTAGTATCCAATTGACTGAAATTTCTCTGAAGTGCGCGGGCAGGCTTCAGACGGGACTTACGCGCTGAAATCGACCGGTTCTACTAAACCAAAAAGCAGCTATGACGCAACAAACACCGCCTCAATTCCCAACTTCTTGCAGGTCCGAGAAAACTGCAATTACCCACCCCTCTCTCTCATATCTTTTGTTTTCTTGTCATTAAACCTTCGAGGTAGGTTTTGACAACAGGATATCCCTTAACAGAATTGTGCTGTTTGTCATTTTATATGACATGTTTCCTTTCTAGATTGCTCACCCACTCTCCTCCTGGTGATCTTCTCCATGATTTTGCATACTAAATGCATCAGTGACATTGGTCTGTAGTTTAATGCCTCGTGTCTGTCTCTTTTCACAAAAATTGGGACTATACTTGCCATCTTCCATACCACAGGTAGTTGACCAGTTTCAATGGACGACCGTTGAAGATGTTTTGTTTTGTGGGCCCCCCCCCCCCAAAACCAAACACAGGCATCTTTGCTCTCTCTCTAAGGGACCCCAATAGAGGGATGAGGTCCCACGCATTTGAGTATCAAGTTTTACATAGCTCTTCGTCATATTCTTCCATCTAGGCTGTGTGTATTTCAGCCAGCAATTGTTAGTGTACTTCCCTATTTTGACTTCCTGGAGTCCTTCCTGTCTCCTCTGTAAATACTTCTTTATAATCTCATGTCTGAGCACCTCACATAATTCTATGGTATTTTCTTGTTGAGCTCTCCACTGCCTTCCTTAAGCGCTAGATTACTTGATCCTTGACTGTTGTTTTTACTCTGATGTGGCTATTCATCTTTCGGGGTCAGACTTGCCTGTCAGTTCTATGTCGTATTCGAATTGTTACTGGGACTCTTTCTTTATCTATGCAAATTAGCTTCTGATTCCTTGACTAATCTCTTTATTTTCCTGGGTGTTTTGTCTTCTGTCTTCTGTATTTTTTTCCATTCTCTAGAGCACTTGGTTTCTGCCTCCCTACACTTGTGAGTGTACCAAGAGCTCGTTCTGGTCTTCCCATCATTTCTGTTGTCCTTTGGAACAAATTTCTCCTCTGTTTTCTTGCATTTTGTTGTCACATTGTCCATCATATCCTTTACTGATTTTCCTACCATTTCACTTTGCCACTGAGCCTCTTGCAGGAAGTCCCTCATGCCTGAGTAGTCCCCCCGTTTGTAGTTTGGCTTCTCCCATGCAATTCCTGCTACCCTCTCCACTTATATCTCAACTATGTATTCAAAGCTCAGAACCGCGTGTGCATATGTGTGTGTGTGTGTGTGTGTGTGTGTGTGTGTGTGTGTGTGTGTGTGTGTGTGTGTGTGTGTTTGTGTGATTGTGTGTGTGTGTGTGTGTGTGTGTACTCGCCTAGTTGTGGTTGCAGGGGTCGATTCATAGCTCCTGGCCTAGCCTCTTCACAAACCGCTACTGGGTCACTCTCCATGCACCATGAGCTTTATCATACCTCTGCTTAAAGCTATGAATGGATCTTGCCTCCACTACATCGCCTCTCAAACTATTCCACTTCCTGACTACTGTGACCGAAGAAATACTTCTTAACATCTGTGCTTGGCTAGATGTGATTTCCAAACTGTTGCCGCATACTCCAATATGGGCCTAACGTAGACGGTGTACAGGGTCCTGAACGATTCCTTATTAAGATGGCGAAATGCCATCTTTTTCCTTGAGTGAGGTTCGTAGTCTCTGGCTCCCCTAGACTGTACTCCGTCTGCGGTCTTCTTTGCTCTTCCCCAATCTTCACAACTTTGTACATGGTGCGGTTGAACCTCAGGAGCCAATTGCTAGACCAGGCCTGCAACCTGTCCAGATTCCTTTGTAGTTCTTCCTGGTCCTCGTCTGATTGAATTCTCCTCATTAACTTCACATTATCTGTAAACAGGGACACTTCGGAGTCTATTCCTTCCGTTATGTCGTCCATATATACCAGAAACAGCACCGGTCCTAGGACTGACCCCTGTGGAACCCACACTCGTCACAGGTGCCCACTCTGACACCTCACTATGTTCCATGACTCGCTGCTGCCTTCCTGACAGGTATTCCCTGATCCATTGTAGTGGCTTCCCTGTTATCCCTGCTTGGTCCTCCAGTTTTTGCACTGATCTCTTGTGTGGATCTGTGTCAAATTCCTTCTTACAGTCCAAGAAAATGCAATCTACCCACCCCTCTCTCTCTTGTCTTACCGCTGTCACCCTGTCATAGAACTCCAGTAGGTTTGTGACACAGGATTTCCCGTCCCTGAAACCGTGTTGGCTGTTGTTGATAAGCTCATTTCTTTCTAGGTGTTCCACCACTCTTCTCCTGATAATCTTCTCCATGACTTTGCATACTATATACATGACAGTGACACTGGTCTATATTGTTGTTAGGGGTAAACATAGCACCTCTGCACCCTCACTCAGGACCCATAGAGAGATGTTATCTGGCCCCATCGAATTTGAGGTGTCTAGCTCGCTCAGAAGCCTCTTCACTTCTTCCTCTGTTGTATGTATTGTGTCCAACATTTGGTGGTGTACCCCACCTCTCTGTCTTTCTGGAGTCTCTTCTGTCTCCTCTGTGAACACTTCTTTGAATCTCATGTTGAGTTCCTCACAGACTTCGCAGTCGTTTCTTGTGATCTCTCCTACTTCCTTCCTTAACCTGATTACCTGGTCCTTGACTGTTGTTTTCCTCCTCATGTGGCTGTACAACAGCTTCGGGTCAGATTTGACTTTCGCTGCTATGTCATATTGTCGTTGGGCCTCCCTTCTTACCTATGCATAGTCATTCTTGGCTCTACGTTTGCTCTCCATATTCTCCTGGGTCCTTTGCCTTCTATATTTCTTCCAATTCCTAGCACACTTGGTTTTGGCCTTCCTGCACGTTTGGATGAACCATGGGCTCATTCTGGCTTTTTCATTATTCTGTTACCCTTGGGTACAAACCCCTCCTCAGCTTCCTTGCATATTGTGTTACATATACATATTCAATCATCTTGTTTATTGTCTTCCCTGCAAGTTCTCTGTCCCACTGAACCCTGCTCAGGAAGTTCTTCATTTCTGCATAGTCCCCTTTCTTGAATTTGGTTTCATTCGTCTGGCTCTTCATGTTCCCCCCTTCACTTGTAACTCTACTGTGCATTCGAATCTTATAAACACATGATCGCTGGCCTCAAGGAGTTTTTCATATGTGATGTCCTCAATATCTGCACTACTCAAGGTGAATACTAGCTCCAGTCTTGCTGGTTCATCCTCGGCGGCCGCAGGCCGCCGAGTCTGAGCCTAAATACACCAAAAAATCGAAAAAATATGAAAAATGAGTTAATCTTACCGAAAAATAGAGCAAAGATCTGGTAACATTTTGGTGTGCGCCTCGTCTCTGTACGATAATTACATATAAAGCTATCGTAATTATAACAATGGCAACTACGTCATCAGCGCGGCCCAGCTAACCATAACAATACCAAGTGCTCCAGCGCGACTCGCTTCATAAAACAGTATCACAGGTATTTTTTTCCTTTTTTTTTGGTGTATTTTTTAGCTAGATCTTCTAAATAGTAACTGGCAACCATCAGCTGCAGCCGCAGCAAGCAGCAACAAGGCTGCTCCTATATCTTGCCGTCCCCTGGGCCTATCCGAACTACAGTGATGGCCAAATTTGCAAGTACTGCTGCAACAACATGCAAGTTAACTATAGTTACATAAAAACTGACGGTGACGACAACGAAATGGACTAAATATGACGAAGAGGGACCGGCATGCAAGGTACTGTCCGGAGGCCTGTCCTCACACCGGGTTCAACTGTTAATAGTAGTCTAAAGGGGGAATAAGTTTTGGTTCTGTTAGCGCTCTACGAATAGTAGATTTTCCCAGGATAATGGGGGCCGGGGCTGTAATTTCTAGGAGCTCATTTGTATTTATGTGCGCATCGCTCTGTTGGTTTCCTCAGAAAAACCAGGCGCTATCATTACGATGAGTGACAATGAGTACTTCACCGGGTCACTTGTCGGAACATGCGGAAGGCGTGGTAAGGGGGGAACGGGAACCTGCAAGAGGAATTTACGCCCGTAGTGGTTTGTGGGGGTGAAGGCGTACGCCGGCTTTTTCTGGGAGGGTGGGGTTGCCATCAGTAGGTAAGGATGAATTTATGAAGAGTAGGGACTGTCGCGTATTAGTGAGCTTCACGGGTTCTGGACGATGAGGGTAGGTCAAACGAGGCATGAGGGCGGTATGCTGTGCATGATGTGAGGGAGACTAATAATTGAAGTGATAACGGGTAATGGGAGTTACACGTCCCACCACCACACCCCTCCACCCCCCCCGTGCGACCGTCATTTATATGCCGTGCCGTATGTAGCGGGCACCACTTTGACTTATGGCGTGGCGCTATTTTTGTATAATTCTTCCAAGGCCAATAACTCAAAAGGGAATCGGTCGATCCCGCAGTGCCCAGTCGTGGGGAGGAAAAGAAGTGAACCCCCCCTGTCTAAATCTTCAAGGTTAAGACATAGTAGCTGACTTATTCAGTGACCAGAGTTACAGGGAGAGAATCATAGCAGAAAAGCCAAACTATATCTATAAATCAAGGAAAGTCAGGTGGTGTTATCCCTCACAGTGTTTTAAAAATGGCTGAGTCAGAAAACAGGTCAGGAGACAACAACACGACACAACCCCGATAATGGATTGAGGGGGGATTTGGAAGGATAAACCATTGTTTAAACCTTTCTGGTCTACAGAATGAAAGGGGTTAGAAGTTAATTGGTGTGAAGCCAGGACGTGAAGGGAGGTGGGGTGGGTAGGGGAGGGTGAAATAAGAGGTTCTTAATTTGTAAGTGGTGTTGTGGAAGTTAAGGGAAAAGTGAGCAGTGAAGAGGGTTTTGAGAGGAAAATTTTACTAAGTAATTCCAGTGTAAATATAAAGCAGATACTAAGTGTTCTAGGGGACTGGAAAAGTGAAAATAAATTTATTGGTATATGAGTAAAATAGCGAAGAGTGAAAATGGCAGGCATTAGAGGGGTACAGGCTGCCATAATTATATTTTTATATTTTTTCTTTCAATTCCATGAAGAAAGAAATCAGTCATGGGGGTGGAAAAGGTGAATGGAGTAACAGCGCCCTGGACAGCTAAAGAAAAAACCCACAACAGTTGCCATCCTACCAGAAAGTAAATCTTCACTATCGCCGCACGGTATGCAAACACCGCATACCAAACAAAAAACAATGGCACACAGCTTTATTGTAGCGCTCTTAAGTGGTGATATCAATTTATACTGGACTCTAACTATTGTGCAGAGGCCAAACAGACAGGATAAGGAACGGCAATAATGTCGGTTCTAGTAGCTAGGGATGATAACCTTAATCCATATGTATTGCATACATAGGTCAATGTGAGACATACGCCATTATTATCTCAAACACTACCAAAACAGATGCATTTACATGTACTAAGTATGCATGAAAAACAGAAAAGGCACTTATGTAAATGAGTAAGGGGTGGGTGCATGATGGATGTATGATACAATTATAGCAACAGGTGCAGAATTCATTTTGTGTGTACAAATGCACTTTGGCACAGTTACCTTTTGGCAGTTGATGACAATTGATTTACCTAATTTTAATACAAATGACCATGCCATTATATGATGATTATGATTGTTTTGAAAACAGGCCTTCACTTTATTCATGTCAATGCAAGATCACTTCTTCTAAATGGCAGAGATTAATTCTAGGCTAACAAAATTAGGGCTGGCAGTTATTAACCATTCTGAATCTTGGTTTGGATGATACGGGGACTGACGACTGAGGTCAAAATAGAGGTTACAATTAAAACGCTTAGATAGGACAGAAAGGGGCGGTGTGGTATGTGCCTACATGAGAAATGGACTTAGCTTCAACCCAAGAGAACCTGATTTAAATAAACAATAAACTGGAGTTTCTATGGTGTTTGAATTGCTGCTCCCAAGACCCAACCCCATCTTAGTAGGAACTAGTTACCGCCCTCTAACCCAGGACCAGTTCTTTAGAGACTTTTCCCCCCAGAGTCTTGTCCCGGAGTTGAAAGCAATTGCGAAACAATTTAATACTGGGCGACTTAATATCGTTTTCAGCAACAAAATAACGGGCTATGCAAAAGGTATAAGAAAATTCTAGGATTAAATAGTACACCCAACTAATTAATTAAACCAACCGGATACACAGTTTTTCTCAGCCACCCTAATTGACCACATACTTTGCCTCAACCGCGCTGAGAACATTAGTCAGTCAGGCGTCATTACCACGGTGTCCTAGTGATTCATTTCATCATTTACTGCACCAGGAAAATCACTAGGGATAGGATAGGCCTACCACAGGACAATAAAAAATGAGGTCAACTAGAATTACAGTAAAGAAACACTGGTAAATAGGGCTACACAAATGTGAACTGGACAGAGATAACAGTTGCGACGGACGTAACGATGCCTGGGAAAAATTCAAAACAATGTTCACTACCATTATTAATAATATTGCCAACCAGTTAAAGAGGTTAGATTTAAACGATGAACTGAACCCTGGGATGACTATGAGATATTAGATAATATGAAATTCAGAGACAGCTGCTAAAAGAGTTAAAAGCAAACAGACAGGATATTGCAGCACTAAATGAATTCCAAAGGTTTGAGGAAAACAGAGTCAGGAGCTTATCTAAAATAGGAGCAACAGCGCCAAAGGCACTATTGCCTTCAAAAATTGAAGAATATAAGGTCATAACCAGGAAAGCTCTGCAACATTAATAACAGTTCGGGTATAGCCATAGCCAAGTAGATAGGGTCTAACATAGTACTTCACTATCGTAATGAGGTTTGCCACGAAAACATCTAATGGTGCAAATTGCATTAATTCCTACTCACATTGTTGCCAAAACTTTTTCAAACTAGTAAGTAAACTACCAGCTGCATCAAATACCTTTAAACAGACTCTGATAAGTTATCAAACATACTATTACCAATAAAGGGTAACCCCCAAACAGTTGTCAACTAGTAAGTGTATCTCATGACTTCATTCAAAAAGGAACTACAGAGGTTAAACCCAACTAAGAGCACAGGCCCTGATAAACATCCCGTCTATGTTCCTAAAAGATGGTGCTTCTGAACTGTCAATTCCCTATTGCTCACATAATAAATCTATCCAATTCCACCACTAATTACCGTACCGGAGGGGTTTAAAGGAGGCCAGAGTTGTATCCTCATCTTCAAGAAAAATAATAGGTCTGATGTAAGCAACTATAGACCTGTTTAGTATACTCAGTATAATATCTAAAATTCTGGAGATGGCGGTGTATCCTCAAGTAGTTAAGTACCTTAATGACAACAGCATTCTCCATAGCTATCATCGGGCTTTAGAGATCCTATCACCGAGACCTCCCTAATTATTCTGAGGGATTACCTGAGAACTGAAATGATAAAAGGGAACCTCATAGGTATGGTAACCTTAGACTGCAAAAGGCCTTCGATTCTGTCAACCACAATATATTATGTAAGAAACTTCAAGCTATCGTATAGGTTCTGTAGACTGGTTTAAGTCCTTCCTTAGCAACAGGGAGGACAAATAGTCAAAATCACAAAACGGAAATTCAGAAAACCCCATGCCGGATAACATGTGGAGTTCCATGGGTTAGTATTTCTGGGTTCCCTTATATTCTCTATGTTATGTTCAAGATATGCCTATCAAGTGTAAAGTGCAAATCCTAATTGTATGCAGATGACAGTGCTCTGTTAGTGACAGGTAAAAGACCCACAAGATATTGCTAATGTTTTAACACTGGAATGGAGTCCTGCAGCAAAATGGTTAGTAGACAACAACTATCATTTCACCTAGGGAAAACTGAAGCCATTCTCTTTGGAACCGAAACATAAATGAGAAGGGTAAATAATTTTAATGTTCAGTGTAATTGGGGAAGTCCATCACTTTGGTTTCATCAGTTAAATATCTGGGATTCCCCGTTTGACCCATGCATGTCAGGAGAATTGATAGGGACAGTGTAGTAAAGGAAAGCGAATGCCAGGCTGAAGTTCTGTATAGACAAGCACAGTGTTTCTACCTACTGAGGCTCGCAGGGACCTAAGTCTAGCCCTTATACAATGCCATATGGGATTACGCTTGTCTTCTTGGTACTTGACCTTGACAAAAAAACTGAAAGATAGACTGCAAATCACCCAGAACAAAAAATCGTTTAAGATTCATTGGGCTGGGACCAGAGTACATTGTAGGGCCAAATGAATTACAGCAGTGGGGATATGCTGAATGTTGAAGACAGAGTAAAAAAAACTGAAGCTAAATCATGTTTATAAAATTGCTCACGACAGTGTCCAAGAATATCCTTGCTTGTCCAATGTTTGTCAAGGTTGGGGAACCAAAGCAATCATAGTACTAGGGGGAGGAGAGCAACAACTTTGTAGTACCCACAGTCAGTAGGCCAGGCTTCAAAAACACCTTTTCTTGTTACAGCAATAAAGGAATGGAACAGACTACCACAAATGTCAAGGCCAGTCATAGGCTTGACAGTTCAAGAAGACTGCCAAAAAGTGTCTGAAGAATGAAGCAACAGAAGGGAGGGATGATTTCTATTTTTTAGCTAAATACGTGTAAATTTTACCTTATCCCTAGTAATGACCCAGTATTGTAGATTGTCGTATGACCCTGTATTGTAGATAGTCTTAATGACCCTCGTGTAGTAGATAATCTTTTTAGTATGTAATAAGATGTTATCTTCATTATAGGGAATAATAAGAAAATTTATAACCTTTATATTTATAATAATAGGTTTAAAGGACCCAATGGGAAATAAGTTCACTCTGTCTGACTTTTTTTGGGTTATCCTAGGTTCTCTACCTCTCTACACATATGCTGCTATGTATGATAATTCTATGTAACTGTATTGTGTATACCTGAATAAATTTACTTACTTACTTACTTACTTACAGGTTAGCTGTGAGAAGGAGCTGCTCACACCATATCAAGTCAGTGCCGACTGGAAGTCTGAAGAGAGAGTGGGTGTGTCACTTTGTCTGACAGCTGACTACCCTTGGGACGTTACTTTTTGCCTTTCATTGTATACATTTTTGGTAAACAATGCCTGCAAAGAAGAAACAGTTTGCCAAGAACATTAGCCACAAGAGGAAAAGGCACATAGAAGCAATGATAAGGTCTATACAAGCAAAGAGAGCAGCAGCTGCTGTGGTTGGTGACGCCACCACCATGCTAGTACCACCACCCTCCTCTCAACACCTGTCCTTGTTCACTGCTACTGAACTATTGGATATTTCATGTTCAGAAACAAGGAAGACAAAATATAGGAGCCCCGCAAATATGCCCACCTCCACCACGGCTGCTACTACCACAACTACTACCTCCACTGCTGCACTCAAACTCCTCCATGCTGCCTGGAGGACATGAGATAATCATGTGTCCACCTACATCCAGTCATAGGCACGTAATTATTAGTGTTTTTCTGGTATATTTTTATATTGGTATGTGTATAAATATCATATATGGGTGCAATTACATGTATCTGTACATAATCACTGGGAATAATCACTGGGAATAGGATTTTGAGAATTCATTTCTTTCTTTTCAGATTGATTGGGATGGATTGTTATGATTGGCCGGCCACCAGAGAACTTCAGGATAAAGGGATCTTCATGGAACTTCAGGAATAATGTCTATATAACCAGTTCTACTCTCAATAAACGTATAAAGGCACTATGAGTATTTTTACCCACTGTATAGTAATGTTCAATGTATTTGTTGATTTTTTTCAAAAGTGCATTTATTTGTATTCTTCTGAGGTAAAACCATTATTTATGAACCGATCATTCTGAATTTTACAAAAGTTATTCAGGGAGCCTGTTTGACTTTGTAATGGAGTTGTCTTGGGTAATAATCCTTCAATTTTGCATAAATTGATGTAAAGTGCAAAAAAATTTTTTTTTAAATAAAGTCAAGACATAATAATATTTTTTTTGGGTACCATAAAACATGTTATTGCATTATTTATATCCATTAGATGGTCAATTTGGCATTACTTTATCATTTGTGATTATCAACAATGATTTCGAGATTGCCAATATTGACTTGCGTTGCTATAAGTGTTGCCATGTCCAATTTTTCACATTTTTATTTTTTATAACTTTATTTATTGGACGATCTTGATGCAACTTTCACCACATGAGGCTCAATATGCCTAAAGTCTCTGGTAAAAAAAACAACGAAATCGAGCAAAGGAAAAAAAAAAAAATTCAGGCTGCCTGTACCCTTAAGCATGGATGATGATCTCAGGTGTGTGGTGATATTCTTAGGTTTGGAATGATAGTTTCAGGTATGGGATGATAGTTTCATTGGTGGAGTGATTATCTCAAGTGTGGCATGATAGTCTCAAGTGTGGAATCATAGTCTCTGGTGTGGAGTGATAGTGGCAGATGCCAGGTTCAAAAGTAGCACTATAGTCTCGAGTTGATATTCTCAGGTGTTGGATGATAACCTCAGTATGATAGAGTAATGTATTAGATAATAATATCAAGTGCAGGTGATAGTCTCAGGTTAGAATAAAGGTCTAATAGTCTCAAAAAAAAAAAATAATAATTTCAGGTGAGAGATGATGATCACGCTTATGATTATATGAGATTATAATCTCATTTTTTTGGGATGATGCCCTCAAGTATTGGATTATAGTCTACAGCTAAGGATGATAATCTCAGATGTGGGATGATGGAGACTAGGGTAAGAAATGTGTATGGAAGCGATACATTCTGCACAATACTTTGCTTCTCCCCAGCATCCTATCCTACACCTCACTCCAATGTGCATATCTCCCAGAAGATCATATTTCTGTGTGACAACCAATGACAATGTTCGTATCTCATGGAGAGAGTAATTTTCTTACTTGCATATGCTTTGCATATCTTTGTACTGCTGATTGATATGCTGCACAAAAGTGTAAAATTAATCTTTGTTTCTAAGATCTTATAGTCACACTATATATAACCTCGGCACAGTTTTCCCGTGTTCTATTTTCTTTCAAAAGTTACTTAAGCATTCTGATACGAATCTATTATGTTTCAGTAAACATTACCCAAACCCGCATTTAAAAATTTTAGCAGCTTTAAAACATTTAC
>NC_069477.1:27596668-27613308 GCF_026875155.1 Cherax quadricarinatus | reverse complement strand
TTTAAGTTTTCCAAGTACTCAGTGACTTTGATCTGTTTCAAGCATAACTTCTTTTCCACAGTGGAAAATATTCTTCTTTGGGCGCGGGGGCGCTAGTCAAAGAAAAATATATTTATGACCTGATGAACGAGGGCCCTATTTTTACTGCAATTCTTGCGAAAGGGACGAGAAATTGGCATCATTACCATAGGAACTCTCCTAGTTCTACTCTTATCGTGGAAAGTTGACATACGTGACATGACTCAGTACTTATAGATGTCAGAGGACATCTAGGCCAGAAATATAGGTCCTTGATTTTATTATAGGTCTTCCTATGTGAAAAATGGCCAGGGGACTGGTAATCATGAGAAATTTTTAAAAATGGTTTCCCGCAATCTGGGGAAAGGGACTAACAGGCTTCGACCAACGTCATTGGGTTTGTCCGCAGACACTATAGTTTTGTACAAAAGATCGTGTTTGAACTCAAACTTGTAAGAAAATTTCTCTCTGTTCACCTTGCCATTTAAAGCTAACTTCCGAGATTCCTTTAGGAAGGACAAGTCTTTTGAAGACCCTCTAAATCTATGTGGACAGCTAAATTTGGGTTTTCCCTTTTGGAAAGAACTAATGGGTGGATAGGTTTACCTTGACTGAGCTCTGGTAAGGACGTTGTGTCTAGTTGTTGGAAAGATTGTGCCACCCTAGTTTTCCGTGGTGTCTGCGTCGTCCAGTTAAGTGACTGACTTACTAAAGGTTGTTACCGGAGTTTTGTAACCATCGGCTCTTGATTAAGTTTAATTCAACTAAAATTCTCCCCTGGAACTATCTGTGAAGAAACGAGATATTAGGTTGCACCCTTTCCCTTGGAAACCCCAAAATTTCCCAAACAGTCCTTTTCAGAGGGAAAGTGCCCCTTGTATGTTCCCAACCAAAACAGAACACGAAGTTATCGGGGCCAACTACGGCATCTACCCATCCTGAGAACCATTTGCACTCACGAAACATCTGACTGTTGGAAAAGAATCGCTTCTTCCTAAATAGTCAGTTTAATTTAGTGGACTTAACGTGAAGAATCTAGGTTAGGGAAAAGCTTACTCGAGATAATACAGAACAACCCGTGTCTCTAAGAATGGTTGACCCCATTCATGCCATTGACTGTACCTTCACTAAAAGGTGCGTTTATATTAGATTCGGCGAAACATTTACCGATATTTTCACCTTTTTTCTTTGGACAGTCGGGCCTTCTATGACCCCATTCATTACAGTTGAAACATTTTACTGTGAAGGCCGTGGAATTCCCTTGGTATGGAGGGGGTTTTGGGTCCCCCAGATTGCTTAGGCACAACAGGCTTATATCTGCTACGCTCTTTAGGGTAGTTATTATGAGCGCACGCATATATATCAGCAGCTTGTGCCATTCCGCAGCCGTATGAATGTTTCTTTCTTTAATGAATATTCGTAAGTCAGATTTTACAGAAGAAAGGAATTGATCTCTTACCATCAGGTCTCGTAAAAGATTCGAAACCGTGGTCAACCTCAGCACTATCAATCCACGAATCAAATAATCTGAAAAGTGTTGCAAGAATTGCATATAATTTTGATTAGGAGTTATTTTAATGTGTCTAAACTCCGACCTGTAATGATGAGTAGTTTTTTTGAAAGCCTGAAGTATAGCTTTCTTCAGCAGGCTATAACTAGAAATAACATCAGAGGGTAGAGAGGAATAACGTTTAATGCTGAACCTGACAGTAGTAAGCCAACCCCTAGTAGCCCAAGAATCTACTGGCCAGTCACAGAGTAGCAGTACTCTC
The DNA here is from genome assembly GCF_026875155.1 of Cherax quadricarinatus. Classification (NCBI taxonomy): domain Eukaryota; kingdom Metazoa; phylum Arthropoda; class Malacostraca; order Decapoda; family Parastacidae; genus Cherax; species Cherax quadricarinatus. The sequence continues at coordinate 27,611,518 of NC_069477.1, read as the reverse complement.
GAATCTGTAATATATGCCGCTGTGTCATCTTGTTCTGAGAAAGGTGGTATTTGTGGCATCCTAAAAATTAGGTTCTTGGGAAGGGTATTCTAGTACCCCTTCATCTATTTTCTGCTTAGATAGTTCTATCTTCTTGGCTTCAAATTTCCCAACCTTGATTGTTCTAACTCAATTTCCCTTCATTTTAAAGGCTGCCTCTCTTGCCTGAACTCTTCTTCTCAGTATCCCTTTTCCCGTTCGATTTTATCCTCCCGTTGTCTTTTCCCGTTCCTCTTTTTTTTCTTGAGCTAGTCTTTCCTGTTCCTCTTTTTTTTTTTGAGCTAGTCTTTTTTCTTCCCGAGCTAGTCTTTTTGTTCTTTTTCTCTTTTCGAGCTAGTCTTTCCTGTTCCTTTTTCTCTTCTCGAGCTAGTCTTTCCTGTTCCTTTTTTTCTTCTCGAGCTAGTCTTTCCTGTTCCTTTTTCTTTTCATTAGCCATTTTAGCAGTAATGAAATTATCAAGGTTGTCCAGTAAATCCCTTTTCCCTTTTCCCAGCTTTAAACCAGAAATCTAATGAACCCTCTTGTAAAAAGAAATATTACGCACCCAAAATTTCACTGTTTATTAAAACTAACGGAACGTTGTTACAAAAGAGGGGACCAGTCCGCACATTTTAAAACTTCCCAAAGTAAAAAATGAAATAATTTTCTCCCTGGAAGAATACACTTGGGGGCCCCCATAGCCTTCACTAAGCAAAATACACACGGTTCAACGGGGAGGGGTTATCATAAAATTTCCCCAGGCAACAAATAGGAAAACTTCAAAACCAAACCCTTGAACCAAACAACGAAATCAACCAACTACCAGTAATGACTTAAACCCCCAAAACTAATCACCCTTTTCACTTAAAAAGTTTACTCACAACCAGTTGAACCATCAGGACGTGTTGCTTAAAGGTCGCATCCTGGAAGGTCGCCTTTTGTCATGGAACCCCCTTCCATCTAAACAGAAAAAACTAATGGAAAAAAAATAAGAAACGATTTGGAAAAAATAAGAATAATGATTTTTAGGTTTTATTTAAAAAATTTAAAATATATAAAAATATGGCCTTCGGTTCTTTTAGTTGGGCAGGGTAGGTTTAAGCCCTGGCAATTGATATTTTGGATGTAGGTTATCCTGGGCGGATGGTAAAAGCCGATGTTTTGGAATTCCTACCACTTGGATGGGTACCACAAGTAGAAAAGGTAAGGGCCGTAGTGTAGAATAATGTTAATAAGTATTATTAACACATGTCTTGCTCCTTTATCTGGCGTCTATCCTGGATGACCACGCCAGGAACAGAGCTGGTAATAAGAAGAATTAAACTGGTTACCCATGGTCATGATAATATAACATTTAAGAATGGAAAAGAATGATAACACCAAAATCATTACTGGTAACCAGCAAACAAAAGAAAGGAACAAACAGTAATACTCCTGGTAGATCACCCTACCTGATTAGGAGAAGAGTGGAGGTGAAGTGACTCTCCAACTTCACCCACACCAGGTAAGGTCAATATTACCAGGAGTAGAAATTTGAACAAATCAGACACCAAGAACTAGTTTCGCCCCAGCCCGCCAGAGGGGGGGGGGGGTGCGCGACGTACCCCGCTACTAGTTCCTGGTGCCTGAACAACCTTAACCCCACTTACACCTACTTTTCCCGTCACAATGTCACTTAAAATCCACTTTTTTCCAACGAACTGTGGAAAATGGTACCAAGGCAAGAGATGATTCTTCAGCCCATTATGAGCGTCAAGCAAAAAGGCAGAGAGTAGGTACAGATTAGAGTTTAGAACATACTGACACATGTTGTACGTTATAATAAAATAATCAAGGTGACATCTGGATTCATGACATGAAAATACCCAAGAATTGACTAATCTCACTTAACCCTTAAACGGTCCAAACGTATATACATGTATACGTTCATGCGCGTAGCGCCCCAAACGTATATATATACGTTTTCTTTGTCATTCATTCAACATTGCTTCAATAAGCCTGAGTCACCTAGACATGAGAGAATGGGTGTGCGCACTCACTGTGTGCCATATTAAAATAATTGGGGATGCCTGAGTACCATATGCTCTTTTTCCTTTTAAAAGAAAAGATTTTTTTTTCCTCAAAAAATTTGGGGCGCTACGCGAGTGAACGTATATATACGTTTGGACCGTTTAAGGTTAACTTAAGAATCATACAACTTTTCAAAAATTGTTGACCAGTGTAATTAGCCAAGGCGAGGTCATCACCCCCACCTATAGTGAGGTGTTCTCATAGTCAGGTGTGGTCATAGACAGGTGTGGTAATAGTCAGGTGTGGTTTCATGTTTCCAGGTCTCCATCCGTGGGCCCCCTGGATGTCAACCCTTCCACAGTCTTTTTGGTGCTTTCCGTTGTTATGTGTGTCCCAGAATCCATCTGTGTCTCCGCAGATGACCTCCCAGGTGTGGATCATGGTGAGGTGTGGTCATAGTGAGTGAGGTCATGGTGAGGTGTGGTTGTTGTAGATATGGTTGTAGTGATGTAACTGTGGTCATAGGTGTGGTCATGGGTCAGGTGTGGTTTATTTTCCAGGTCTCCATCCGGGGGCCCCCCGGGATGTCAACCCTTCCACACTTTCCCACTCCCGGTTGTTTTGATGTTTTCCCCTATTGCGTGTGTCCAGAAGTCCATCTGTGTCCCCTCAGATCAACTCCCTTCCTCACTTACCCAGGTGGGCGGGTAGTTGGGTGGGTGTTGGGTGGGTGAGGGGGTGGTTGGGTGGTTTGGTGGGTGGTTTTGGGTGGCGTGTGTGTGCGTTGTGTGCTTTGTGTTTGTGTATGTGTTTGGGCCCCCCTATCCAGGACCTTGTTGGATGGTAACTTGATCTTGTCTAGCTGGTCTGCTGCCGAGACTGTCCGGTGGGTGGAATTACAGGAGGGGACACACAGAAAACTGCGTCCTGTAATTACACCCACCAGACAGCCTGGAACAGTAGTCAGCTGGACAACAACAAGCTGCCTCCCAACTCCCCCACCAAGGTGAGGTTACTTGTGATAATCTCGGACTTCTATTTATGTTTCATTATGTGTTCAAGTAATTTTGTTTTGTTTCACTTACGGAGCCCGTATAAACTGTATTTCTAAAAGTGTTAATGTGTATAAATGTGAGTCCGTGTGTGAATCTGTCTTCCCACAAGGAAATCTGTTAAAAAAAAATTTATCAGTTTTTTTTTTTTGTGCATTTTCGTCATTTTCAAGGCACGTCCACAAGTAAATTTGAAAGTACACAAGTACATTCACACAGACACACATGCACATATTATTATCATAATAAAGAAGAAGAGCTAAACCACAAGGGTCATACAGCGCATCACATGCACACAATAACCACAACACATGTATTTCTCTCCTCCCTCTCTAACATCTAATTCTCTCACACACGTATACTATCTTACAATCCAAACTCTGTCACACACGCATATCTGCATTTTCTCTCACTTTTCTTTAAATTAAATTAATTTGCACAGGAAATAAAGAAATTGTTTAGCGTCAATTTTAATTGACTCCTGTAGTTTCCTACAACATCTTCCACAACAGTGTCTCCCACAATGGTATTCATGTTTACCATAACAATTTTGTTGATTCAAAATCCTCAAAAGATTCACTTAACATTTCGCAGGAACCATCAATCGCTCGTCCACACTAAAAAATCTCCTTATTGAAAAAATCGACCTTCACGGTAGTAAAAAAACGATTTCAGCAGTGTGTTCGATACTGCTGTGAATAAAACAGTGATGTGGGCTAAGGTACAAGTGACGTGGGCTAAGGTACAAGTGACGTGGGCTAAGGTACAAGTGACGTGGGCTAAGGTACAAGTGACGTGGGCTAAGGTACAAGTGACGTGGGCTAAGGTACAAGTGACGTGGGCTAAGGTACAAGTGACGTGGACTAAGGCACAAGTGAATAAAAGCAACAGTTTCCTCGATACTGCTGTTTTTATTTATTTGTACTTTAGCAACTGTGGCAACAAACGCAATATCTTTTGTAACAATTCGTTTTTTCTGTTCATTCAACGTTCGCAAAATTATGTTGATGCACACATAACCTTCCTTTTTCTAAACCCAGCCAGTTATTTATTACTTATATTTTGTCTTTTCCATCACTCGTCAGTCACAATTTCGACATATTCATTGCTTGGTATAATCAACCTCAATGGACAAACACTAATATTTTATTTAAATTAAACAATATTTTTCAATTTTATCTAAGACTTCGTCCAGCAGTTGTGAACTGTACCAGAAACAAAGTCAGGGACAAAGACAGTTGTGAACTGTACCAGAAACAAAGACAGGGACAAAGACAGTTGTGAACTGTACCAGAAACAAAGTCAGGGACAAAGACAGTTGTGAACTGTACCAGAAACAAGTCAGGGACAAAGACAGTTGTGAACTGTACCAGAAACAAAGTCAGGGACAAAGACAGTTGTGAAGTGTACCAGAAACAAAGTCAGGGACAAAGACAGTTGTGAACTGTACCAGAAACAAAGTCAGGGACAAAGACAGTTGTGAACTGTACCAGAAACAAAGTCAGGGACAAAGACAGTTGTGAACTGTACCAGAAACAAAGTCAGGGACAAAGACAGTTGTGAACTGTACCAGAAACAAAGTCAGGGACAAAGACAGTTGTGAACTGTACCAGAAACAAAGACAGGGACAAAGACAGTTGTGAACTGTACCAGAAACAAAGTCAGGGACAAAGACAGTTGTGAACTGTACCAGAAACAAAGTCAGGGACAAAGACAGTTGTGAACTGTACCAGAAACAAAGACAGTTGTGAACTGTACCAGAAACAAAGACAGGGACAAAGGCTGTTCGTTATTTTTGTTTTGTTTTCACTTATTGTTTATATTTGTGTCCGTATGTGACTCTGTCTTTCCACCAAGAAATCTGCTGCAAAAAAGTTATCAGTTGCCTTTCTTTGTTGCAGTTCGTCTTCTTATATATATGCAAGTCACTGAAACGTTCATAAGTAAATACGACTACGGTGTTCTTTGCACCAACTCCAAGGTTGAGGGACTGATTGCTTCATCTTCTGTATATAGTTCTACTGTCTTCAAATTATGTCCTGGAATTTGTATTGATAAAGCCATTGGATGGCGAAACGTTTACAATAAAGATACCCAAATGGTGACACATGTATTTTAATTCAAACACACAAGTACACAAGTACAGACACACACACACACACTTATTCTCTGGTCCCACTCTATATATATGTATGTATATATATGTATGTATATATATATATATATATAAACACAATTATATATATATATATATATATATATATATATATATATATATATATATATATATATATATATATATATATATATATATATATATATATAATACACATATATACATATATATATATATATATATATATATATATATTATATAATATATATATATATATATTATATATATATATATATATATACATACGTATATATAGAGTGGGACCAGAGAATAAGTGTGTGTGTGTGTGTCTGTACTTGTGTACTTGTGTGTTTGAAATTAAAATACATGTGCACCATTTGCACATGTATTTTAATTTCAAACACACAAGTACACAAGTACAGACACCACACACACACACTTATTCTATGGTCCCACTCTATAGTTCTCTAGTTCCTTTGTATAAAGGCAAAGGGGATAAAAGAGAGTGCAAAAATATAGGGGGATAAGTCTGTTGAGTGTACCTGGTAAAGTGTATGGTAGAGTTATAATTGAAAGAATTAAGAGTAAGACCGGAGAATAGGATAGCAGATGAACAAGGAGGCTTTAGGAAAGGTAGGGGTGTGTGGACCAGGTGTTTACAGTGAAACATATAAGTGACAGTATTTTAGATAAGGCTAAAGAGGTCTTTGTGGCATTTATGGATTTGGGAAAAGGCGTATGACAGGGTGGATAGGGGGGCAATGTGGCAGATGTTGCAAGTGTATGGTGTAGGAGGTAGGTTACTGAAAGCAGTGAAGAGTTTTTACGAGGATAGTGAGGCTCAAGTTAGAGTATGTAGGAAAGAGGGAAATTTTTTCCCAGTAACAGTAGGCCTTAGACAAGGATGTGTGATGTCACCGTGGTTGTTAATATATTTATAGATGGGGTTGTAAGAGAAGTAAATGCGAGGGTCTTGGCAAGAGGCGTGGAGTTAAAAGATAAAGAATCACACACAAAGTGGGAGTTGTCACAGCTGCTCTTTGCTGATGACACTGTACTCTTGGGAGATTCTGAAGAAAAGTGCAGAGATTGGTGGATGAATTTGGTAGGGTGTGCAAAAGAAGAAAATTAAAGGTGAATACAGGAAAGAGTAAGGTTATGAGGATAACAAAAAGATTAGGTGATGAAAGATTGAATATCAGATTGGAGGGAGAGAGTATGGAGAGGTGAACGTATTCAGATATTTGGGAGTGGACGTGTCAGCGGATGGTCTATGAAAGATGAGGTGAATCATAGAATTGATGAGGGAAAAAAGTGAGTGGTGCACTTAGGAGTCTGTGGAGACAAAGAACTTTGTCCTTGGAGGCAAAGAGGGGAATGTATGAGAGTATAGTTTTACCAACGCTCTTATATGGGTGTGAAGCGTGGGTGATGAATGTTGCAGCGAGGAGAAGCTGGAGGCAGTGGAGATGTCATGTCTGATGGCAATGTGTGGTGTGAATATAATGCAGAGAATTCGTAGTTTGGAAGTTAGGAGGAGGTGCGGGATTACCACAACTGTTGTCCAGAGGCTGAGGAAGGGTTTGTTGAGGTGTTCGGACATGTAGAGAGAATGGAGCGAAACAGAATGACTTCAAGAGTGTATCAGTCCTGTAGTAGGAAGGAAGGCGGGTAGGGGTCGGCCTAGGAAGGGTTGGAGGGAGGGGGTAAAGGAGGTTTTGTGTGCGAGGGGCTTGGACTTCCAGCAGGCATGCGTGAGCGTGTTTGATAGGAGTGAATGGAGACAAATGGTTTTTAATACTTGACGTGCTGTTGGAGTGTGAGCAAAGTAACATTTATGAAGGGATTCAGGGAAACCGGCAGGCCGGACTTGAGTCCTGGAGATGGGAAGTACAGTGCCTGCACTCTGAAGGAGGGGTGTTAATGTTGCAGTTTAAAAACTGTAGTGTAAAGCACCCTTCTGGCAAGACAGTGATGGAGTGAATGATGGTGAAAGTTTTTCTTTTTCGGGCCACCCTGCCTTGGTGGGAATCGGCCAGTGTGATAATAAAAAAAAAAAAAAATTAAACACAATTTTCCCAGCACTCGTTCAATACATATTAACCAACACTATGTCACACACTTATCTGTACCGTCCTCCACAGCTTCTAAAATTATATTTAAATTATGTTTTATATTTTAATAGAATTCTGAATAATCGGGATGGAGAATGTTATTACATAGTATTTTGTAGATATTCTTAACGATAAATGTGAAGATATAAGGAAGTAACAACTGAGAAAATCTTGTGCTGGATATTGCAAAAAACACTCTTGTGCATTGTTAAATGTTAGTCTCTCTCTCACTTTTAATTTTTCATGTCTTCACTTCTCTCTCCTTTACTATATTGACAAAAGTATTCGCAAACACAACAACAAAAAAATCTAGGAAAAGAAAATAAGATCTGCATACTGGGAGAGTCAGTCACTCGACAAAAGTGATTGTTGGTGTTGATGTTACAACCTGGCCAGTACAACTCTGTCTTAATGTCTTCAATACTGATGTTTTGTGTATTACTCTCTTGCTCTACTCTTGTGAGGTACTTGTGTTCAGTTATACCGTTTTACTGTATGATATTGTACTTTTCATGTGTGTTACAGCACTCTTTCTTTGTGTTACTGTACAGTTCTTCTGTGTTACATTATACTTTATTGTTTTGTGTTGTTCTCTTGTTATTGTTAGTTACTTTCCTTGTGTTATTGTACTGTTCTCCTGTGTTAATACAGTATTTTATGGGTTAGTATGAAGTTCTTGCATATTACAGTAGCAATTTTAGTCCGTGTTTCTCTATTTAAGTTACTGTATTGTTATTGCATGTTACTGTAGCGTTTCTCTGCATTACTTTATTGTTGCTGTATGTTGACATGCTTACTGTGTTGTTGAGGTGAGGTAAAGATCCCACATTATTATTTACATCAAGCACTTCAAACTTTCTTGCTGCACCTTCCACAACAGTGTCTCCCACACTGATTATTTATGTCACTTCAAGCAATTATCTTGCATGACTCAACATTCCTAACACATTCACTTAACAACTCCCAGGATCTCCCTTTTCTCATCTGCACTTATAAAACCTTACAAAATATTAATACAACTAAAAGTATCCACAATACACACCAAAACAAAAAAAAATCAGTAAATCTCAAAGTCATAAACTCGACCATCATGGTAGTCTCAAACTGTTGACATAAAGATTCCGGCAGCCAGGCGTGCAACCTGACTGGCTAGTTTGTCTCATTGTTACTGTCTCCGTTACTGCTGTATTTTGCGATATCTTGCTGTAATATGTATTTGGAACCCTAGCAAATATATATTACACACACACACACACACACACAACACACACACACAGTCTAGGGGGTCAGAGACTACAAACCTCACTCAAGGAAAAAAGATCTTGGGGTGAGTATAACACCAGGCACATCTCCTGAAGCGCACATCAACCAAATAACTGCTGCAGCATATGGGCGCCTAGCAAACCTCAGAACAGCATTCCGACATCTTAATAAGGAATCATTCAGGACCCTGTACACCGTGTACGTTAGGCCCATATTGGAGTATGCGGCACCAGTTTGGAACCCACACCTAGCCAAGCACGTGAAGAAACTAGTGAAAGTGCAAAGGTTTGCAACAAGACTAGTCCCAGAGCTAAGAGGTAATGTCCTACGAGGAGAGGTTAAGGAAATCAACCTGACGACACTGGAGGACAGGAGAGATAGGGGGACATGATAACGACATACAAAATACTGAGAGGAATTGACAAGGTGGACAAAGACAGGATGTTCCAGAGATTGGACACAGTAACAAGGGACACAGTTGGAAGCTGAAGACACAGATGAATCACAGGGATGTTAGGAAGTATTCTTCAGCCACAGAGTAGTCAGTAAGTGGAATAGTTTGGGAAGCGATGTAGTGGAGGCAGGATGCATACATAGCTTTAAGCAGAGGTATGATAAAGCTCACGGCTCAGGGAGAGTGACCTAGTAGCGATCAGTGAAGAGGCGGGGCCAGGAGCTCGGACTCGACCCCCGCAACCTCAACTAGGTGAGTACAACTAGGTGAGTACACACACACACTCACACAGATAAGGAGGGAGGCCCAGCGACAGTAAGAAAACAGCATAGCTTCAAAAGTCATGTATACCCACATTAGGAGGAAGACAACAGTCCAAGACCAGGTAATCAGGCTGTGGAAAGAAGGTGGGGAGCTCACAAGAAACGATCAAGAGGTATGTGAGGAGCTCACCACGAGATTTAAGGAAGTATTTACAGTAAAGACAGGAAGGACTCTGGGAAGACAAAACTGGGGGGAACACCAACAAGGGTTATACCAACAAGTGTTGGATGAAATACACACAACTGAGGAGAAGGTGAAGAACCTGCTAAGTAGCCTTGATACCTCAAAGGCGGTGGGACCGGACAACATCTCTCCGTCGGTCCTTAGAGAGGGAGCAGAGATGCTGTTTGTGCCACTAACCACAATTTTCAACCCATCCCTTGTAACTGGGCAACTTCTTGAGTTATGGAAGACGGTAAATATAGTCCCCATTTTTAAGAAAGGAGACGGAAACGAGGCACTAAACTATAGACCAGTGTCACTGACGTGTATAGTATGCAAAGTCATTGAGAAGATTATCAGGAGGAGACTGTTGGACCACCTGGAACGGAACAAGATCATCAACGACAACCATCACGGATTCATGGAAGGCAAATCCTGTGTCACAAACCTTCTGGAGTTTCATGACAAAGTAACAGAAGTAAGAGAGAGAGGGGTGGGTTGTTTGCATTTTCTTGGGCTGCAAGAAGGCCTTCGACACAGTTCTTCTCAAGAGATTAGTGCAGAAGCTGGAGGACCAGGCATGTATAACAGAAAGGGCACTGCAATGGATCAGAGAATTCCTGACAGGGAGGCAACAACGAGTCATGGTACGTGATGAGGTATCACAGACGGCGCCTGTGACGAGCGGGGTCCCACAGGGGTCAGTCCTAGGACCAGTGCTATTTCTGGTATATGTGAATGACATGATGGAAGGGATAGACTCAGAAGTGTCCCTGTTCGCAGATGATGTGAAGTTAATGAGGAGAATTAAATCAGATGAGGATCAGGCAGGATTACAAAGAGACCTAGACAGGCTGGACACGTGGTCCAGCAACTGGCTCCTCGAATGTAACCCCGCCAAATGCAAAGTCATGAAGATCGGGGAAGGGCAAAGAAGACCGCAGTCAGAGTATAGGCTAGGTGACGAAAGACTGCAAATCTCGCTTAGGGAGAAAGATCTTGGGGTGAGTATAACACCGAGCACGTCTCCGGAAGCACACATCAACTAGACAACTGCTGCAGCATATGGGCGCCTGGCAAACCTGAGAACAGGATTCCGATACCTTAGTAAGGAATCGTTCAAGATACTGTACACCGTGTACTTGTATGTGTTCATTCATCATAGTGAACATGAATGTTGGTCTTGTATGTGTTCATTCATCATAGTGAACATGAATGTTGTTCTTGTATGTGTTCATTCATCATAGTGAACATGAATGTTGTTCTTGTATGTGTTCATTCATCATAGTGAACATGAATGTTGTTCTTGGTGATGATAGCCATGATTATAGGATATTCATATGTATAGAGATGCTCAAATATTCATAAATACATGTATAGATTTAAAAACTATACATTAATACATACATAAATAACCCCACAAACGAGACTGACACGTAGGGAAAACTTTTCAGTAAGTTTTGAACCATTAACTAGAAAAAAGGAAACTAACCCGTTTAATAATGACGATGAAAATAATCAAAAGGAACTACGTCCTGACACCAATCTTTCCCGGTGGTGACCCGTCACTTTCTCCTGAAAGGGGTGTCCGTGTTTGTACACGTGAATTACATGTGTGTGTGTGTGTGTTGTGTGTGTGTGTGTGTGTGTGGTGTCTGTGTGTGTATGTGTGTAGTGTAAAGTGTATGGTGTGTGTGTGTGTGTGTGTGTGTCTGTGTGTGTATGTGTGTATGTGTATGTGTATGTGTGTGTGTGTGTGTGTGTGTGTAGCGTGGAGGGAAAAAGTGGAGGTATAGGTGCGTGTGTATTTGTTTATATACTAGTAATATCGAAAGGACAGGATAACATGCATTGTTGAATAAAGTACGTGTATGTTAGATACCCATGATTGTGTTTGTGTGTGTGTTTCTTTATTCGTGCTTCTGTATGTGGATTGTGTGTAGGATTTGTATGTGGAAATCCAGAATTTAGTGAATAGAAGACTGTGAGCTTGAGAACCTTAGTGTATCATGCCAAAAAAGATCAACAACAATAAAAAACGATAACTAATAAAAATTAATTACAGTTCATTGTCTGGGATCGCTCTTGGCTGTGTAGACCCCCTTGCCCGACGCTCCTCATAACCTGACAGCAGTGGTACGAGGAGGTGTTTGTCTCTGTTGACACCGCTGGGAAATTACTGGTGTTGAGATGGCGGTTTGTTATCGCAGACGCGTTAATACTATTGGTATTGAACTGCTTCGAGGTGCGATTACCACCTATTCACTCAAAACTCTACCCAAGATAATCAGGGAGACATACGGGATACAAGATAGTGAATTGTATGGGGTAGCGCGAACGGAGCGCATAGAGTATTTGTGAAACTGCTTGCTGCGACGTTTATGAATCGGTGGTTAAGCGTTTTCAAGATTTGTGGTTTTGGACGTACACCTGCTGTGCGTGTGAGACTGGTGTGACGTGTCTCGAATTATACCTGGAAAAAGTAGTGAGGAATTCCCCTTCGAGGCCAAAGAAGCTGACATCAGAAACGTATCTGAGAAATATGGAATTTTGTGTGCATTCTGCCCAGCAGGGTAAGTGGAATAATGGGTGCCTACACAGGTATGCCGGAAGGTTACATTCAGCTTAAGATGACGTTGCGCCAACCCATACCGTCATATGTGTATCTTCAAGATTTTTAGGACACAGGTAATGGTTTTATATCCTGGACAGCGGCGTACGTGTCGCATTTTTGTGGTAGAGTTTGACCAATAGCGGCGGCATGCGAAAAGAACAGACGCGTGACCAAACCTGTGCAAGAAGAAGTAGCCCCAGTCACACGTGATGAAGGTGAGCATCGTTCGTCAGAGGAAGGGCGTGGTCGTTTGTGGAGTGAGATGGTGGAACAGGCTTTTCGAAATGAGAGTGAGTCCTTCCCTCAGCTGCCTGCACCTGAGTCGTTGCCGATACCATCTACTGGATTGGTACCCGGCATGACGTGTTGAGTATTGGTCGAGAGACGAATGTCGGTGAGGATTTAGACGAAGTTTTAAGGACCTTGTCACCGCAAGTGGTGGAAGCTCCGTCTCCGGAAGACGTAGCTGGAGACTTTCTGAGTCCGGATTGTCAACAATATGAGACTCCGCAGAAGGACGACGAGACTGGGACATCGGGAGACTTCATACCTCATTGTGAGGTGGATGTTGAGGTACACCGTGAGGCTTCCTCGGATCTTGACATGGAGGATAAGAACGTTACCAGGAAACGGGCAGCTACGTCAGATTCGGATGACGTACTGACGCCGGCACAGAGGACTGGGAAAAAAAACTGAGAGATGGGTGAGGGGGAGGGTGGGGAGGGGGGGGTCATGAGGGACGCCATCGCAAGAAGGGAGGCGAATGGGAAGGTACTGTAAAGAAGACACATAGACGTAACAAAATCAAGTGGTGAACCACGGGAGGAGAAGAGGAAGGGTGGAAAAATATAACAGGCCTTCGGTGTATGACTGCTAATGTTAACGGTTTATGTACTAGATAAAGAGAGATTGGTTGAGCAGTTTTCTTAGCAAACATAGAATTGATGTTCTCTTCCTTCAAGAACACAATTTCAAAGAAGGAGAAGTGTTGCAGGTTGCAGGTTATACAGTACTGACCTGCCAACTATCGTTTGAAAGGTGGTGTGGGTCTTTTAATAAAAGAGACGAGCCGTTGTGTTGCAGAGAGTGGGGGGGTGGGGGGAGGGTGTTGCAGAGATGTGAGGGGGGTGGGGGGAGGGTGTTGCGAGATGTGATGGGGACTTGGGATGGGAAAGCGTGTATCTTGGTAAGTGTCTATGCCCCTGCGGAGAATGACACGAAGGTTCGAACGGATTTTGTGTGTGAGGACCTTGTTTATTTTTTGCGTGGTCTTCCGGAAGTAGCGATAGTGGGGGGTGACTGGAACTGTGTCATAAGGGCGGCTGACGTCGAACCCAAAGGGCTGGGCATGTGTCTGCACCTCTCAGAGATTTGTTGAGGGATGTTAAGTTAAGAGATGTGTTTGGGGGAGGGGTGTGGGAAACAGAACATACTTTTATCAGAAGGGGATATGCTGCAAGGTTAGACAGAGTGTATATTTCGCAGGGAGTAGTTGTAAAGTCTTTTAATACGGTGGAGACGGTCTTGTCAGATCATAGGGCAGTTGTAGTGGAGGTAGGGTGGGAGGGAATGGCCGAAATTTATAAGAATTATTGGAAATTAAATATTAGTGTGTTAAGTGATGAGGAAGGGTTGGAGGGTTTTTCTATGCTGTGGAATGAGCTTTCAAGGGAAGCTCAGGAGGTGGAAGACATTGTAACGTGGTGGGACTCGGTGGCAAAGGAAAGGATAAAGTCCTTTTATGTGAGGGAGGGTAGGCGTATAAACACTTTAAAATATGGGCTAGCGAATTATTTAGAGGATCGATTACGAAGTTGTTATGGGCAGGGATCGGTTGGTGGTGTTTACCCCATGGACGAGATTGTAGACATAAAAGAGAGCTTGCGAACGTTGCATAATGAGCGGTTTCAAGCGGTGAGGGTGCAAGCAGGATTAGAAGAAGTTTTGTGGGGAGATAGGCCATCCGCGTGTGTGTTGAGACAACAAAAGCAAAAGCAGGCGCTGACGGCAATCCCGAGCTTGGAGGTAAATGAGACGATGGGAATCCATAGAGCAGGTCAAGTGATACGAAACAAAAGCTATGAGTGCATATGCGGATACATGGTATAAAAAAACACTGGACTAGTAGTGGCGTGGATGAAGTGGAATTAAGTAAGGTGTGCACGTATGCTAAGTGCATTTTGGGTCACAGTGATAGGAAGGCATTGGGTGGGGTTATTACTGAGGAGGAAATTGAAATTGCTTTACACGGAATGAGGAAGGGCAAGTCCCCGGGTATTGATGGTTTACCGGTGGAATTTTATTTGCAGCATTGGGAGTTGATTGGGAAGTTCATGGTAAGATTATTAAATTGTATGAAGGAGAAGGGTACGTTAGGGGATAAGCAGAATACGGCAGTTGTGGTGTTGGTCCGAAAGGCAAAGGGCAGCAAACCTTGGGAAGTATAGGGCGATATCGTTGCTCTGTGCAGACTATAAGGTTTTCGCAAAAAATTTTGGGTAATAGGGTAAAATGCGTGGTGGGGAGGGTCGTTTCGCCATCGCAGTATGGGTTGCCGGGCAGGTCGATGTTAGAAGGTCACGGGCTTATAAGAAGTTTTTGTGGAGTCAAAGGGGAGGGGGGGGGGGTTTCGGCCTTACTGGGGAGTATGTGGGGAAAAGGGGGGGTGAAGGTTTTTTCCCGGGAAAGGGGTTTTGGGAAAA
>NC_069477.1:27559943-27596168 GCF_026875155.1 Cherax quadricarinatus | reverse complement strand
GTTTCCTAATCAAATTTCATTGTTCTGGCCGGGGGTTTTCCCCGTCATTTTCATTTTTGTGGACGGGTTTCCCTGTCATGTTTCATTGTCATGGAAGGGTTTCCCTGTCATGTTTCATTGTTCTGGATGGGTCTTCTTCTCATATTTCATTTTTCTGAACGGATTTCCCTGCCATATTTGATTGTTTTTGTCGGGTTTCCCTCTCATATTTCATTGTTCTGTACGGGTTTCCCTGTCATATTTCATTGTTCTGGACGGGTTTCCCATTCATATTTTATTGTTCTCGACGGGTTTCCCTGTTATATTTCATTGTTCTGGACGGGTTTTCATGTCATATTCCATCGTTCCATTTATATTCATATTTCACCCCAAACGACAGTTTTATTCGGTGGTTTTCCGTAGTCATGGACAGGTTTTCTTTTCATTTTCGGTTAAGCTGGACAGTTTTTTCCTCATTTTCCACCATGCTGAAATTTTCCCCTGTCATTTTCCATCGCACTGGACATGTTTTTCTGTCATATTCAGTCACTCTGGACATTTTCCATGTCGTTGTTCATGGCCCAGGACACTGCCGAGGGTGATGGTCATCAACCATCTGTAACTTATAGATGGTTGATGGTCAGATGTAGTGATTGATGGTTAGTGGTCAGACGTAGTGACTGATGTGTGATTGTTTGGATAATGGATGGCCGACGAGTTGAGTTGATGGATGGTTGATGGTGGATTGTGGTGATGGAAGATTTTTAGTAAGTTGAAGTAATGGATGTTTTATATTGAGATATTTCATTGTTCTGGACGGGTTTCCTTCGCATATTTCATTGTTCTGGA
Source organism: Cherax quadricarinatus (assembly GCF_026875155.1). Lineage (NCBI taxonomy): Eukaryota > Metazoa > Arthropoda > Malacostraca > Decapoda > Parastacidae > Cherax > Cherax quadricarinatus. Next base: position 27,595,340 of record NC_069477.1, on the reverse strand, counting down.
AGGGTTTTCAGCTCATTTTTCATTGTTCTGGACGGGTTTCCTTCTCATATTTCATTGTTCTGGAAGGGTTTCCATGTCAAATAATCATTGTTCTGCACGGGTTTCCTTCTCATACTTCATTGTTCTGGACGGGTTTCCTTCTCAAATTTCATTTTTCAGGACGGGTTTCTTTCTCATATTTCATTGTTCTGAAAGGGTTTTCTTCTCATATTTCGTTGTTCATGACGGCTTTCTTTCTCATATTTCATTATTCTGGAAGGGTTTCCTTCTCATATTTCATTGTTCTATACGGGTTTCTCTCTCATATTTCATTGTTCAGGACGGGTTTCCTTCTCATATTTCATTGCTCTGGAAGGGTGTCCTTCTCATATTTCATTGTTCTAAACTGGTTTGTCTGTCATATTTCATTGTTCTGGACGGGTTTTCTTCTCATATTTCATTGTTCTGGACTTTTTTTCTTCTCATATTTCATTGTTCTGGACGGGTTTTCTTCTCATATTTCTCTGTTCTGGACAGGCTACCTTCTCATTTTTCATTGTTCTTGACGGATTTCCCTGTTATATTTCATTGTTCAGGATTTATTTCCCTCTCATATTTCATTGTTCTGAAAGGGTTTCCTTCTCATATTTCGTTCTTCATGACGGCTTTCTTTCTCATATTTCATTATTCTGGAAGGGTTTCCTTCTCATATTTCATTGTTCTATACGGGTTTCTCTCTCATATTTCATTGTTCTGGACGGGTTTTCTTCTCATATTTCATTGCTTTGGAAGGGTTTCCTTCTCATATTTCATTGTTCTACACTGGTTTTCCTCTCATATTTCATTGTTCTGGACGGGTTTTCTTCTCATATTTTTTTGTTCTGGACAGGCTCCCTTCTCATTTTTCATTGTTTTTGACGGGTTTCCCTCTCATATCTCAATATTCTGGTAGGGTTTCCCTGTCATATTTCAATGTTCTGGATAGGTTTCCCTGTACCATTTCATTGTTCTGGACGGATTTCCTTCTCATATTTCATTGTTCTGGACGTGTTAACTTGTCATATTTCATTGATCTGGACGGGTTTCCCTTTCATATTTCATTGTTCTGGACGGGTTTTCTTCTCATATTTCATTGTTCTGGACGGGTTTCCTTCTCATATTTCATTGTTCTGGACGGGTTTCCCTTTCATATTTCATTGTTCTGGACGGGTTTTCTTCTCATATTTCATTGTTCTTGACAGGTTTCCTTGACATATTTCATTGTTCTGGACGGGTTTCCTAATCAAATTTCATTGTTCTGGCCGGGTTTCTCTGTCATATTTTATTGTTGTGGACGGGTTTCTTTCTCATATTTCATTGTTCTGGACGGGTATCCTTGTTATATTTCATTGTTCTGGACGGGTATCCTTGTTATATTTCATTGTTCTGGAGGGGTATCCTTGTCATATTTCTTTGTTCTGCACAGGTTTTCTTCTCATATTTCATTTTTATTGACGGGTTTCTCTGTCATATTTCATTGTTCAGGACGGGTTTCCTTCTCATATTTCATTGTTCTGGACGGGTTTCCTTGTCATATTTCATTTTTCTGGACGGGTATCCCAGTTATATTTCATTGTTCTGGAAGGGTATCCCAGTTATATTTCATTATTCTGGACGGGTTTCCCTCTCATATTTCATTGTTCTCAACGGGTTTCCTTCTCATATTTCATTGTTTTATGCGAGTTTCCCTCTCATATTTCATTATTCCGGACATGTTTCCTTCTAATATTTCGTTGTTCTGGACGGGTTTCCTTCTCATGTTTCTTTGTTCTGGACGGGTTTCCCTGTCATATTTCGTTGTTCTGAACGGGTTTCCTTCTCATATTTCATTATTCTGGACGGGTTTCCTTCTCATATTTCATTGTTCTGGACGGGTTTCCTTCGCATATTTCATTGTTCTGGACGGGTTTCCTTCTCATATATCATTGTTCTGGAAGGGTTTTCATCTCATATTTCATTGTTCTGGACGGGTTTCCTTCTCATATATCATTGTTCTGGAAGGGTTTTCATCTCATATTTCATTGTTCTGGACGGGTTTCCTTCTCATATTTCTTTGTTCTGGACGGGTTTCCCTGTCATATTTCATTGTTCTGTACGGGTTTCCTTCTCATATTTCATTGTTCTGGACTGGTTTCCTTCTCAAATTTCATTGTTCTGGACTGGTTTCCCTCTCATATCTCAATATTCTGGTAGGGTTTCCCTGTCATATTTCATTGTTCTGGATAGGTTTCCCTGTACCATATCATTGTTCTGGACGGACTTCCTTCTCATATTTCATTGTTCTGGACGTGTTAACTTGTCATATTTCATTGATCTGGACGGGTTTCCCTTTCATATTTCATTGTTCTGGACGGGTTTCCTTCTCATGTTTCATTCTTCTGGACGGGTTTCCTTCTCATATTTCATTGTTCTTGAGGGGTTTCCCTGCCATATTTCATTGTTCTTGACAGGTTTCCTTGACATATTTCATTGTTCTGGACGGGTTTCCTAATCAAATTTCATTGTTCTGGCCGGGTTTCCCTGTCATATTTTATTGTTCTGGCCGGGTTTCCTTCTCAAATTTCATTGTTCTTGAGGGGTTTCCTTCTCAAATTTCATTGTTCTGGATGGGTTTCCCTGTCATATTTCATTGTTATGGTGGGGTTCTCCGTCATATTTCATTGTTCTGTACGGGTTTCATTATCATATTTCATTGTTCTTGACGGGTTTCCTTCTCATAGTTCATTGTTCTCGACGGGTTTCCCTGTAATATTTGATTGTTCTGGGTTTGTTTCCCTGACACATTTCATTGTTCATGACGGGTTTCCTTCTCATATTTCACTGTTCTGAACAGGTTTCCCTGTCATATTTCATTGTTCTTGACAGGTTTTCCTGCCATATTTCATTCTGGACGGGTTTCCCTGTCATATTTCTTTGTTCTGTTCTGGTTTCCTTCTCATATTTCATTGTTCTGGACATGTTTTTCTTCTCATATTACATTGTTCAGGACGTGTTTTTCTTCTCATATTTTGTTCTCTGCGTGTTTCCCTCTCATATTTCATTGTTCTGTACGGGTTTCTATGTCATATTTCATTGTTCTGGACTGGTTTCCTTCTCATATTTCATTGTTTAGACTGGTTTCCCCTCTCATATTTCATTGTCCTGTACGTGTTTCCTTCTCATATTTCGTTGTTCTGGACGTGTTTACTTCTAATATTTTATTGTTCATGACGGGTTTCCTTCGCATATTTCATTGTTCCGGACGGGTTTCCCTGTCAAATTTTCATTGTTCTGGACGGGTTTCCTTCTCATATTTCATTGTTCTGGAAGGGTTTTCATCTCATATTTCATTGTTCTGGACGGGTTTACTTCTCATATTTCATTGTTCTGGACGGGTTTCCCTGTCAAATTTCATTGTTCTGGACGGGTTTCCTTCTCATATTTCATTGTTCTGGACGGGTTTCCTTCTCAAATTTCATTGTTCAGGACGTTTTTCTTTCTCATATTTCATTGTTCTTGACTGGTTTTCCTGTCATATTTCATTGTTCAGGATTTATTTCCCTCTCATATTTCATTGTTCTGAAAGAGTATCCTTCTCATATTTCGTTGTTCATGACAGCTTTCTTTCTCATATTTCATTGTTCTGGAAGGGTTTCCTTCTAATATTTCATTGTTCTATACGGGTTTTCTTCTCATATTTCATTGTTCTGGACGGGTTTTCTTCTCGTATTTCATTGCTCTGGACGGGTTTCCCTCTCATATCTAAATATTCTGGTAAGGTTTTCCCTTCATAGTTCATTGTTCTGGACGGGTTTCCTTCTCATATTTAATTGTTTTGGACAGCTTTCCCTGTCAGATTTGTTTGTTCTGGATGTTTTTCCATGTCATATTTCATTGTTCAGTACGGGTTTGCTTCTCATATTTCATTGTTCTGGACCTGATTCCCAGTCATATTTCATTGTTCTGGACGGCTTTCCTTCTCATACTTCATTGTTTATGACGAGCTTCTTTCTCATATTTCATTTTTCTGGACGGGTATCCCAGTTATATTTCATTATTCTGGACGGGTTTCCCTGTCATATTTTCATTGTTCTCAACGGATTTCCTTCTCATATTTCATTGTTTTGGGCGAGTTTTCCTGTCATATTTCATTGTTATGGACATGTTTCCTTCTCATATTTCGTTGTTCTGGACGGGTTTCCTTTTCATATTTCATTGTTCTGGACGGGTTTCCTTCTCATATTTCATTGTTCTGGACGGGTTTCCCGGTCATATTTGATTGTTCTGGACGGGTTTCCTTCTCATATTTCATTGTTCTGGACGGGTTTCCCGGTCATATTTCATTGTTCTGGACGGGTTTCCTTCTCATATTTCATTGTTTTGGTCGGGTTTCCTTCTCATATTTCATTGTTCTGGACGGGTTTCCCTGTCATATTTCTTTGTTCTGTACGGGTTTCCTTCTCATATTTCATTGTTCTGGACGGGTTTCCCTGTCATATTTCATTGCTCAGGATTTATTTCCCTGTCATATTTCATTGTTTTGGAAGGTTTTCCTTCTCATATTTCGTTGTTCATGACGCCTTTCTTTCTCATATTTCATTGTTCTATACGGGTTTCTCTCTCATATTTCATTGTTTTGGACGGGTTTGCTTTTCATATTTCATTCTTCTGGACAGGTTTCCGCGTCATATATCATTGTTTTGGACGGGTTTCTTTCTCATATTTCATTGTTCTGGAAGGGTTTCCCTGTCTTATTTCATTGATCAGGACTGGTTTCCCTGTTATATTTCATTGTTCTGGACGGGCTCTTTCTCATATTTCATTGTTCTTGACGGGTTTCCCTGTCATATTTCACTGCTCATAACGGGTTTGTCTTTCATATTTCATTGCTCTTGACGGATTTCGCTGCCATATTTCATTGTTCTGTACGGGTTTCTCTGTCATATTTCATTGTTCTGGACGGGTTTCCCTGTCACATTTCTTTGTTCTGGACGGATTTCAATGTCATATTTATTGTTCTGGACGGGTTTTCCTGTCATATTTCGTTGTTCTGGACGGATTTCCTTCTTATATTTCAGTGTTCTGGACGAGTTTCCCTGTCGTATTTCATTGTTCTGGAAGGGTTTTCATCTCATATTTCATTGTTCTTCACGGGTTTCCCAGTCATATTTCATTGTTCTGAACGAGTTTCCTTCTCATATTTCACTGTTCTCGACGCGTTTCTTTCTCATATTCCATTGTTATGGACGGCTTTCCCTGTTATATTTCATTTATCTGGAGGGGTTTCCCTGTCATATTTCATTGTTCTGGACGGGTTTCCCTCTCATATTTCATTGTCCTTAACGGGTTTCCTTCTCATATTTCATAGTTCTAGACGGGTTTCCCTGTCATATTTCATTGTTCTATACGGGTTTCCCTGTCATATTTCATTGTTCTGGAGAGGTCTCAATCTCATATTTCTCTGTTCTGGACTGGTTTCCTTCTCATATTTCATTGTTCTGGAGGGGTTTCCTTCTCATATTTCATTGTGCTGGAAGGGTTTCCCTCTCATGTTTCATTGTTCTCGACGGGTTTCCTTCTCGTATTTCATTGTTCTGGACGGGTTTCCTTCGCGTATTTCATTGTTCTGGAAGGGTTTTCATCTCATATTTCATTGTTCTGGACGGGTTTCCTTCTCATATTTCATTGTTCTGGACGGGTTTCCCTGTCATATTTCATTGTTCAGGACGGGTTTCCTTCTCATATTTCATTGTTCTGGACGGGTTTCCTTCTCATATTTCATTGTTCTGGACGGGTTTTCTTCGCCCATTTCATTGTTCTTGAAGGGTTTTCATCTCATATTTCATTGTTCTGGACGGGTTTCCTTCTCATATTTCATTGTTCTGGACGGGTTTCCCTGTCATATTTCATTGTTCTGGACGGGTTTTCCTATCATATTTCATTGTTCAGGATTTATTTCCCTGTCATATTTCATTGTTCTGGAAGGGTTTCCTTCTCATATTTCGTTGTTCATGACGGCTTTCTTTCTCATATTTCATTGTTCTGAAAGGGTTTCTTTCTCATATTTCATTGTTCTGGGCGGGTTTTCTTCTCATATTTCATTGTTCTGGACGGGTTTTCTTCTCATATTTCATTGTTCTTGACGGGTTTCTCTGTCATATTTCAATATTATGGTAGGGTTTTCAATTCAAATTTAATTGTTCTGGACGCGCTCCCTTCTCATATTTCATTGTTCTGGACGGGTTTCCCTCTCCTATTTCGGTATTCTTGTAGGGTTTCTGTCATATTTCATTGTTCTTGATAGGTTTCCCTGTCACATTTCATTGTTCTGGACGAATTTCCTTCTCATATTTCATTCTTCTGGACGGGTTTGCTTTTCATATTTCATTGTTCTGGACAGGTATCCGAGTCATATTTCATTGTTCTGGACGGGTTTCTTTCTCATATTTCATTTTTCTGGACGGGTTTCCCTGTCATATTTCATTGATCTGGACTGGTTTCTCTGTTATATTTCATTGTTCTGGACGGGTTTCCTTGTCATATTTCATTGTTCTTGTCGGGGTTTTTTCTCATATTTCGTTGTTCTTGACGGGTTTCCCTGTCATATTTCATTGCTCAGGACGGGTTTCCCTTTCATATTTCATTGTTCTTGACGGGTTTCCATGCCATATTTCATTGTTCTGTACGGGTTTCACTGTCATATTTCATTGTTCTGGACGGGTTTCCCTGTCACATTTCTTTGTTCTGGACGGATTTCCCTGTCATATTTCATTGTCCTGGACGGGTTTTCCTGTCATATTTCATTGTTCTGGACGGGTTTCCTTCTCATATTTCATTGTTCTGGACGGGTTTCCTTCTTATATTTCTTTGTTCTTGACGAGTTTCCCTGTCGTATTTCATTGTTCTGGAAGGGTTTTCATCTCATATTTCATTGTTCTTCACGGGTTTCCCAGTCATATTTCATTGTTCTGGACGAGTTTCCTTCTCATATTTCATTATTCTCGACGCGTTTCCTTCTCATATTTCATTGTTATTGACGGGTTTCCCTGTTATATTTCATTTATCTGGAGGGGTTTCCCTCTCATATTTCATTGTTCTGCACGAGTTTCCTTGTCATATTTCATTGTTCTGGACGGGATTCCCTCTCGTATTTCATTGTCCTTAAAGGGTTTCCTTCTCATATTTCATTGTTCTGGACGGGTTTCCTTCTCATATTTCATTGTTCTGGAAGGGTTTCCCTCTCATGTTTCATTGTTCTAAACGGGTTTCCTTCTCATATTTCATTGTTCTGGACGGGTTTCCCTGTCATATTTGATTGTTCTGGACGGGTTTCCTTCTCATATTTCGTTGTCCTGGACGGGTTTCCCTCTCATATTTCATTGTTCATGACGGGTTTCCTTTTCATATTTCATTGTTCTGCACGGGTTCCCCTGTCATGTCATTGTTATGGACGGGTTTCACCCTCATATATCGTTGTTTGGGACGGGTTTCCCTCTCATATTTCCTCGTTCTGGACGGGTTGCCTGTCATATTTCATTCATCTGGACGGGTTTCCCCTGTCATATTTGATTGTTCTGAACTGATTTCCTTCTCATATTTCATTTTTCATGACGAGTTTCCTTCTCATATTTCACTGTTCTGGTCGGGTTTCCCTGTCATATTTCATTGTTCTTGACGGGTTTCCCTGTCGTGTTTCATTGTTCTGGACGGGTTTCCCTCTCATATATCATTGTTCTGTACATGTTTCGCTGTCATATTTCATTGTTCTAGATAGATCTCCCTGTCCCTTTTCATTGTTCTGGATGGGTTTGCTTCTCATATATCATTGCTCTGGACAGATTTCCGTGTCATATATCATTGTTCTGGACGGGTTTCCCTGTCATATTTTATTGTTCTCGACGGGTTTTCTTCTCGTATTTCATTGTTCTGGACGGGTTTCTTTCTCATATTTCATTGTTCTGGACGGGTATCCCTGTTACATATCATTGTTCTGGACGGGTTTTCTTCTCATATTTGATTGGTCTGGACGGGTTTCCCTTTCATATTTCAAATTCTGGTAGCTTTTCCCTGTCACATTTCATTATTCTGGATAGGTTTCCCTGTCATACTTCATTGTTCTGGACGGATTTCCTTCCCATATTTCATTGTTCTGGACGGGTTTCGCTGTCATATTTTATTGTTCTGGACGGGTTTCTTTCTCATATTTCATTGTTCTAGACGGGTATCCTTGTTATATTTTATTGTTCTGGAGGGGTTTCCCTGTCATATTTCATTGTTCATGACGAGTTTCCTTCTCACATTTCATTGTTCTGGACGGGTTTCCTTCTCATATTTCATTGTTCTGGACTGGTATCCTTGTCATATTTCATTGTTCTGGACGGGTATTCTTCTCATATTTCATTGTTCTGGACGGGTTTCCCAGTCATATTTCATTGTTCTGGACGGCTTTCCTTCTTATACTTCATTGTTCATGTCGAGTTTCCTTCTCATATTTCATTGTTCTGGACGGGTTTCCTTCTCATATTTCATTGTTCTGGACTGGTTTCCTTGTCATATTTCATTGTTCTGGACGGGTATCCTTCTCATATTTCATTGTTCTGGACGGGTTTCCCAGTCATATTTCATTGTTCTGGACGGCTTTCCTTCTTATACTTCATTGTTCATGTCGAGTTTCCTTCTCATATTTCATTGTTTTGGACGGGTTTCCTTCTCATATTTCATTGTTCTGGACGGGTTTCCTTCTCAAATTTCATTGTTCTGGACGGGTTTCCTTCTCATATTTCATTGTTCTGGACGGGTTTCCTTCTCATATTTCATTGTTCTGGACGGGTTTCCCTGTCATATTTCATTGTTCTGGACGGGTTTCCTTCACATATTTCATTGTTCTGGACGGGTTTCCTTCTCAAATTTCATTGTTCTGGACGGGTTTGGTTCTCATATTTAATTGTTCTGGACGGGTTTCCCTGTCATATTTCTTTGTTCAGGATTTATTTTCCTCTCAGATTTCATTGTTCTGGACCGGTTTCCTTCTCATATTTCGTTGTTCATGACGGCTTTCTTTCTCATATTTCATTCTTCTATTCGGGTTTCTCTCTCATATTTCATTGTTCTGGACGGGTTTACTTCTCATATTTCATTGTTCTGAACGGATTTCCCTGCCATATTTGATTGTTTTGGACGGGTTTCCCTGTCATATTTCTTTGTTCTGGACGGGTTTCCCTGTCATATTTCTTTGTTCTTGACGGTTTTCGCTCTCATATTTTATTATTCTCGATGGGTTTCCCTGTCATATTTCATTGTTCTGGACGGCTTTTCATGTCATATTCCATCGTTCCATTTATATTTATATTTCACCCCAAACGACAGTTTTATTCGGTGGTTTTCCGTAGTCATGGACAGGTTTTCTTTTCAAATTCGATCAAGCTGGACATTTTTTTCCTCATTTTCCACCATGCTGAAGTTTTCCCCTATCATTTTCCATCGCACTGTACATGTTTTTCTGTCATATTCAGTCACTCTGGACATTTTTCATGTCATTGTTCATGGCCCAGGACACTGCCGAGGGTGATGGTCATCAACCATCTGTAACTTATAGATGGTTGATGGTCAGATGTAGTGATTGATGGTTAATGGTATTGACTGATGTGTGATTGTGAGTTTTGATGATGGATGGCCGACGAGTTGAGGTGATGGATGGTTGATGGTGGTTTGTGATGGATGATTTTTAGTAAGTTGAAGTAATGGATGTTTTATATTGAGATATGGTAAGAGAAGGTTGATGATGAGTTATAGAGATGGATGGTTGATGATGAGTTGTGTAGATGGATGGTTGATGATGAGTTGTGGAGATGGATGGTTGATGATGAGTTGTGGAAATGGATGGTTGATGATGAGTTGTGGAGATGGATGGTTGATGATGAGTTGTGGAGATGGACGGTTGATGATCAGTTGTGGAGATGGATGATTGATGATGAGTTGTGGAGATGGAAGGTTGATGATGAGTTGTGGAGATGGAAGGTTGATGATGAGTTGTGGAGATGAAAGGTTGATGATGAGTTGTGGAGATGGAAGGTTGATGATGAGTTGTGGAGATGGAAGGTTGATGACGAGTTGTGGAGATGGAAGGTTGATGACGAGTTGTGGAGATGGAAGCTTGATGATGAGTTGTGGAGATGGAAGGTTGATGACGAGTTGTGGAGATGGAAGGTTGATGATGAGTTGTGGAGATGGAAGGTTGATGATGAGTTTTGGAGATGGAAGGTTGATGACGAGTTGTGGAGATGGAAGGTTGATGATGAGTTGTGGAGATGGAAGGGTGATGACGAGTTGTGGAGATGGAAGGTTGATGATGAGTTTTGGAGATGGAAGGTTGATGACGAGTTGTGGAGATGGAAGGTTGATGACGAGTTGTGGAGATGGAAGGTTGATGACGAGTTGTGGAGATGGAAGGTTGATGACGAGTTGTGGAGATGGAAGGTTGATGACGAGTTGTGGAGATGGAAGGTTGATGACGAGTTGTGGAGATGGAAGGTTGATGACGAGTTGTGGAGATGGAAGGTTGATGACGAGTTGTGGAGATGGAAGGTTGATGACGAGTTGTGGAGATGGAAGGTTGATGACGAGTTGTGGAGATGGAAGGTTGATGACGAGTTGTGGAGATGGAAGGTTGATGACGAGTTGTGGAGATGGAAGGTTGATGACGAGTTGTGGAGATGGAAGGTTGATGACGAGTTGTGGAGATGGAAGGTTGATGACGAGTTGTGGAGATGGAAGGTTGATGACGAGTTGTGGAGATGGAAGGTTGATGACGAGTTGTGGAGATGGAAGGTTGATGACGAGTTGTGGAGATGGAAGGTTGATGACGAGTTGTGGAGATGGAAGGTTGATGACGAGTTGTGGAGATGGAAGGTTGATGACGAGTTGTGGAGATGGAAGGTTGATGACGAGTTGTGGAGATGGAAGGTTGATGACGAGTTGTGGAGATGGAAGGTTGATGACGAGTTGTGGAGATGTATGCTTAAAGATGAGTTGAAATGATGTTGGTCGATGTTTACTTGTAGTAAAGGATAGTTATTAAAGTGTTTGTTACCTTTTTGGTCACAGTGTACACATAACAGATTAAATTATGCTGAAAAAACACTTTCATCAGTTTCGTGAGGAATTGTGTTGGTCAGCTCAGGTGTGTTGCATAAGTTGCTCTAATGTTGCATTGTGTTGTGTCTTGTTGTTTAATGTGATATACTTCCTTATATCCGATACAAGGTTACCCTTATATCACATACCAGATCATCCTTATATCACATACCAGGTCATTCTTATATCACATACCAGATCATCCTTATATCACATACCAGGTCATTCTTATATCAAATACCAGGTCATCCTTATATCACATACCAGGTCATTCTTATATCACATACCAGGTCATCATTATATCACATACCAGGTCATCATTATATCACATACCAGGTCATCATTATATCACATACCAGGTCATGCTCTACCTTCGTCACATTTAACTCGGCGTCTTCCGCTAAGTAAGGCTCAAGTCTCGATAATATAAGTTAAATAGCCACTACAACTTTTAATAAAGTTTTACCAACTGAAAAATCATTATGTTAACAGTTATTCATAAATGAACATTTACTATTTTTAATTGTTATGAACAACACGATGTTCAATTACGACGTAAACATTAACGTTAACTATTATTTATATTATAAACATTAAGAAAAATTAAATACAATTTTGTGTCACACTATTCAAGATATAATACATGTTAATGTTTAAATACTGAAGTAGATTACAACACAACATTATTTTTATAATGTTGGTTAACATTATAATGTTGTCTAACATTATAATGTTGTCTAACATTATAATGTTGTCTAACATTATAATGTTGGTTAACATTATAATGTTGGTTAACATTATAATGTTGTCTAACATTATAATGTTGTCTAACATTATAATGTTGGTTAACATTATAATGTTGGTTAACATTATAATGTTGGTTAACATTATAATGTTGTCTAACATTATAATGTTGGTTAACATTATAATGTTGGTTAACATTATAATGTTGGTTAACATTATAATGTTGTCTAACATTATAATGTTGGTTAACATTATAATGTTGGTTAACATTATAATGTTGGTTAACATTATAATGTTGGTTAACATTATAATGTTGGTTAACATTATAATGTTGGTTAACATTATAATGTTGGTTAACATTATAATGTTGGTTAACATTATAATGTTGTCTAACATTATAATGTTGGTTAACATTATAATGTTGGTTAACATTATAATGTTGTCTAACATTATAATGTTGTCTAACATTATAATGTTGGTTAACATTATAATGTTGGTTAACATTATAATGTTGGTTAACATTATAATGTTGTCTAACATTATAATGTTGGTTAACATTATAATGTTGGTTAACATTATAATGTTGTCTAGCATTATAATGTTGTCTAACATTATAATGTTGATTAACATTATAATGTTGTCTAACATTATAATGTTAACCAACATTATAATGTTGTCTAACAGTATAATGTTGGTTAACATTATAATGTTGGTTAACATTATAATGTTGTCTAACATTATAATGTTGGTTAACATTGACACATCACACAACATAACAATGTAACATAATATCTTAGTATAACAGAGACGTACAGACCAGTGTACAGGAAACAAAACCTTATTTATTTTTATCAATGGATCGAATATCAACGACTTCTAGTTTTTATTATTTAGTGTGTGTGTGTGTGTGTGTGTGTGTGTGTGTGCGTGCGTGTGTGTGTGTGTGTGTGTGTGTGTGTGTGTGTGTGTGTATTTGTGTGTGTGTATATACTCGCCTAATTGTACTCACCTAATTGTGGCTGCAGGGGTAGAGACTCAGCTCCTGGCCCCGCCTCTTCACTGATCGCTACTAGGTCCTCTCCCTTCCTACTTCATGAGCTTTATTATACCTCGTCTTAAGTGTTGTGTTTTTGTCTTCCATTAACTTCCTCTAAGGGTTTTATGTATATCTAAAGAATGCCTTAACCGATCGGCTTCAAGTTTTTAACTTTAGTAAGTACTTACTGACTGAGTGTTAATGGAACAACTGACAAGTGCACGAGACGTCTATTATATTTTTACTGACACTTCCCAAAATTGTTTTACTGGCGATAACTTTAAAAACCTTCTTTCCGTCGACTTCCAAATTTCAGGACATGATGTTACTGAGATGTTTAGTGGTGGTGATGTTACTGAGATGTTTAGTGGTGGTGATGTTACTGAGATGTTTAGTGGTGGTGATGTTACTGAGATGTTTGGTGGTGGTGATGTTACTGAGATGTTTAGTGGTGGTGATGTTACTGATATGTTTAGTGGTGGTGATGTTACTGAGATGTTTGGTGGTGGTGATGTTACTGAGATGTTTAGTGGTGGTGATGTTACTGATATGTTTAGTGGTTGTGATGTTACTGAGATGTTTAGTGGTGGTGATGTTACTGAGATGTTTAGTGGTGGTGATGTTATGAGATGTTTAGTGGTGGTGATGTTATGAGATGTTTAGTGGTTTGGGGATGTTATGAGATGTTTAGTGGTGGTGATGTTCCGAGATGTTTGGTGGTGGTGATGTTACTGAGTGCTTGTGGTGGTGACGATGTTACTGAGATGCTTTGTGATGTTACTGAGATGTTTTATGGTGGCAATGATGTTACTGAGATGTTTGGTGGTGGTGATGATGTTACTGAGATGTTTAGTGGTGGTGATGTTACTAAGAAGCTTGTTGGTGGTGGCGATGTTACCGAGATGTTTGGTGGTGGTGATGTTACTGAGATGTTTAGTGGTGATGACGATGTTACTGAGATGCTTTGAGATGTTACTGAGATTTTTTATGGAGGTAATGATGTCACTGAGATTTTTGGTGGTGGTGATGTTACTGAGATGTTTAGTGGTGGTGACAATGATACTGAGATGCTTTGTGATGTTACTGAGATGTTTTATGGTGGGTAATGATGTTACTGAGATGTTTGGTGGTGGTGATTTATGTTACTGAGATGTTTAGTGGTGGTGCGAAGTTACTGAGATGCTTTGTGATGTTACGAGATGTTTTATGGTGGTATGATGTTACTGAGATGTTTGGTGGTGGTGATGATGTTATTGAGATGTTTAGTGGTGGTGACGAAGTTACTGAGATGCTTTGTGATGTTACTGAGATGTTTTATGGTGGTAATGATGTTACTGAGATGTTTGGTGGTGGTGATGATGTTACTGAGATGTTTGGTGGTGGTGATGATGTTACTGAGATGTTTGGTGGTGGTGATGATGTTACTGAGATGCATGGTGGTGGTGATGATGTTACTGAGATGTTTGTGGTGGTGACGAAGTTACTGAGATGCTTTGTGATGTTATGAATGTTTTTATGGTGGTAATTTATGTTAACTGAGATGTTTGGTGGTGGTGTGATGTTATGAGATGTTTGGTGGTGGTGATGATGTTACTGAGATGTTTGGTGGTGGTGATGATGTTACTGGGGTGTTGGTGGTGGTGATGATGTTACTGAGATGTTTGGTGGTTTGGGGGTGATGTTACTGAGATGTTTGGTGGTGTTGATGATGTTATGAGATGTTTGGTTGGTGGTGATGATGTTACTGAGATGTTTGGTGGTGGTGGTGATGTTACTGAGATTTTTTTGGTGGTGGTGATGATGTTACTGAGATGTTTGGTGGTGGTGATGATGTTACTGAAAATGTTTGGTGGTGGTGATGATGTTACTGAGATGTTTGGTGGTGGTGATGATGTTACTGAGATGTTTGGTGGTGGTGATGATGTTACTGAGATGTTTTGGTGGTGGTGATTTATGTTCTGAGATGTTTGGTGGTGGTGATGATGTTACTGAGATGTTTGGTGATGTGTTGGTCTTATTTTCTCACTTTTACCTTCCTTGTGGAATTCAATTATTTTTGGATTAAATAAATGAAGTTTGTGTTTGATGTTAGTGAGCGGAGCTTGATCCATGGATCTGAACTTTGATGTTAGTGAGCGGAGCTTGATCCATGGATCTGAACTTTGATGTTAGTGAGCGGAGCTTGATCCTGGATCTGAACTTTGATGTTAGTGGGGCGGGAGCTTGTTCCATGGATCTGAAAATTTGATGTTAGTGAGCGGAGCTTGATCCATGGATTGAACTTTGATGTTAGTGAGCGGAGCTTGATCAATGGATCTGAACTTTTATGTTAGTGAGCGGTGCTTGATCCTGGATCTGAACTTTGATGTTAGTGAGCGGAGCTTGATCCATGGATCTGAACTTTGATGTTAGTGAGCGGAGCTTGATCCATGGATCTGAACTTTGATGTTAGTGAGCGGTGCTTGATCCATGGATCTGAACTTTGATGTTAGTGAGCGGAGCTTGATCCATGGATCTGAACTTTGACGTTAGTTTAGCGGAGCTTGATCCATGGATCTGAACTTTGTGTTAGTGGCGGGCTTGATCATGGATCTGAAATTTGATGTTAGTGAGCGGAGCTTGATCCATGGATCTGAACTTTGATGTTAGTGAGCGGAGCTTGATCCATGGATCTGAACTTTGATGTTAGTGAGCGGAGCTTGATCCCTGGATCTTAACTTTTATTTTTAGTGAGGGCGAGCTTGATCCATGGATCTGAACTTTGTGTTAGTGAGCGGAGCTTGATCCAGGATCTGAAACTTTGATGTTAGTGAGCGGTGCTTGATCCCTGGATCTGACTTTGATTTTTGTGGGGAGCTTGATCCATGGATCTGAACTTTGATGTTAGTGAGCGGAGCTTGATTTCCCTGGATCTGAACTTTGATGTTAGTGAGCGGAGCTTGATCCATGGATCTGAACTTTGATGTTAGTGAGCGGAGCTTGATCCATGGATCTGAACTTTGATGTTAGTGAGCGGAGCTTGATCCATGGATCTGAACTTTGATGTTAGTGAGCGGTGCTTGATCCATGGATCTGAACTTTGATGTTAGTGAGCGGAGCTTGATCCATGGATTTTGGGAAATTTTTATGTTAGTGAGCGGAGCTTGATCCATGGATCTGAACTTTGATGTTAGTGGCGGTGCTTTTATCCATGGGTCTGAACTTTGATGTTAGTGAGCGGAGCTTGATCCCTGGATCTGAACTTTGATGTTAGTGAGCGGAGCTTGATCCATGGATCTGAACTTTGATGTTAGTGAGCGGAGCTTGATCCATGGATCTGAACTTTGATGTTAGTGAGCGGAGCTTGATCCATGGATCTGAACTTTGATGTTAGTGAGCGGAGGCTTGATCATGGATCTGAACTTTGATGTTAGTGAGCGGAGCTTGATCCATGGATCTGAACTTTGATGTTAGTGAGCGGAGCTTGATCCATGGATCTGAACTTTGATGTTAGTGAGCGGAGCTTGATCCTGGATTGAACTTTGATGTTAGTGAGCGGAGCTTGATCCATGGATCTGAACTTTGATGTTAGTGAGCGGAGCTTGATCCATGGATCTGAACTTTGATGTTAGTGAGCGGAGCTTGATCCATGGATCTGTAAATTTGATGTTAGTGAGCGGGCTTGATCATGGATCTGAACTTTGATGTTAGTGGGGCGGAGCTTGATCATGGATCTGAACTTGATGTTAGGAGCGGAGCTTGATCCATGGATCTGAACTTTGATGTTAGTGAGCGGAGCTTGATCCATGGATCTGAACTTTGATGTTAGTGAGCGGAGCTTGATCCATGGATCTGAACTTTGATGTTAGTGAGCGGTGCTTGATCCATGGATCTGAACTTTGATGTTAGTGAGCGGAGCTTGATCCATGGATCTGAACTTTGATGTTAGTGAGCGGAGCTTGATCCATGGATCTGAACTTTGATGTTAGTGAGCGGAGCTTGATCCATGGATCTGAACTTTGATGTTAGTGAGCGGTGCTTGATCCATGGATCTGAACTTTGATGTTAGTGAGCGGAGCTTTATCCAGGATCTGAACTTTATGTTAGTGAGGCGGAGCTTTGATTCCATGGATCTGAACTTTGATGTTAGTGAGCGGTGCTTGATCCATGGATCTGAACTTTGATGTTAGTGAGCGGAGCTTGATCCATGGATCTGAACTTTGATGTTAGTGAGCGGTGCTTGTCCATGGATCTGAACTTTGATGTTAGTGAGCGGGCTGATCAGGATCTGAAATTGGTTAGTAGCGAGTTGATCCATGGCTGAACTTTGATGTTATGGGGCGGTGCTTGATCCATGGATCTGAACTTTGATGTTAAATGAGCGGGCTTGATCCATGGATCTGAACTTTGATGTTAGTGAGCGGTGCTTGATCCAGGATCTGAACTTGATGTTAGTGAGCGGTGCTTGATCCATGGATCTAACTTTGATGTTAGTGAGCGTGCTTGATATGATTGAATTTGATGTTAGTGAGCGGGCTTGATCCATGGATCTGAACTTTGATGTTGTGAGCGGAGTTGTTCCAGGATCTGAACTTTGATGTTAGTGAGCGGTGCTTGATCCTGGATCTGAACTTTGATGTTGTGAGCGGTGCTTTGATCCATGGATCTGAACTTTGATGTTAGTGAGCGGGCTTGATCCCTGGATCTGAACTTTGTGTTAGTGCGCGGAGCTTGATCCATGGATCTGAAAATTTGATGTTAGTGAGCGGTGCTTGATCCATGGATCTGAACTTTGATGTTAGTGAAACGGGCTTGATCCATGGATTGAACTTTGATGTTAGTGACGGAGCTGATCCATGGATCTGAACTTTGATGTTAGTGAGCGGAGCTTGATCCATGGATCTGAACTTTGATGTTAGTGAGCGGAGCTTGATCAGGGATTCTGAAAATTTGATGTTAGTGAGCGGAGCTTGATCCATGGATCTGAACTTTGATGTTAGTGAGCGGAGCTTGATCCATGGATCTGAACTTTGATGTTAGTGAGCGGAGCTTGATCCATGGATCTGAACTTTGATTTTAGTGAGCGAGCTTGATCCATGGATCTAACTTTGATGTATGAGCGGTCTTGATCATGGATCTGAACTTTGATGTTAGTGTCGGTGCTTGATCCATGGATCTGAACTTTGATGTTAGTGACGGGCTTGATCCATGGATCTGAACTTTGATGTTAGTGAAACGGAGTTGATCCATGGATCTAAACTTTTATGTTAGTGAGCGGAGCTTGATCCTGGATCTAAATTTGATGTTAGTGGGGGGAGCTTGATCCATGGATCTGAACTTTGATGTTAGTGAGCGGAGCTTGATCCATGGATCTGAACTTTGATGTTAGTGAGCGGAGCTTGATCCATGGATCTGAAAATTTTATGTTAGTGAGCGGAGCTGATCCATGGATCTGAACTTTGATGTTAGTGAGCGAGCTTGATTTCCCTGGATCTGAACTTTGATGTTATGAGCGGGTGCTTGATCCATGGATCTGAACTTGATGTTAGTGGCGGGCTTGATCCATGGGATCGAACTTTGATGTTAGTGAGCGGGCTTGATCCATGGATCTGAACTTTGATGTTAGTGAGGGAGCTTGATCCATGGATTGAACTTGATGTTAGTGAGCGGCTTGATCCATGGATCTGAACTTTGATGTTAGTGAGGAGCTTTATCCAAAGGATCTGAACTTTGATTAATGAACGGAGCTTGATCCAAGGTCTGACCCTTTTATTAGTGAGCGGTGGGCTTGATCCATGGATCTGAACTTTGATGTTAGTGACGGGCTTGATCCATGGATTGAACTTTGATGTTACTGAGGGGCTTGATCCTGGATCTGAACTTTGATGTTATGAGGGAGCTTGATCCCTGGATCTGAACTTTGATGTTACTGAGCGAGCTTGATCCAAAGGATCTGAACTTTGATGTTAGTGAGCGGAGCTTGATCCATGGATCTGAACTTTGATGTTAGTGAGCGGGCTTGATCCATGGATCTTGAACTTTGATGTTATGAGCGGGGCTTGATCCTGGATCTGAACTTTGATGTTAGTGAGCGGGGCTTGATCCATGGATCTGAACTTTGATGTTATGAGCAGCTTGATCCATGGATCTGAACTTTGATGTTATGAGCGGAGCTTGATCCATGGATCTGAACTTTGTGTTAGTGAGCGGAGCTGACCATGGATCTGACTTTGATGTTAGTGACGGGCTTGATCCATGGATCTGAACTTTGATGTTAGTGAGGAGCTTGATCCATGGATCTGAACTTTGATGTTAGTGAGCGGCGCTTGATCCCTGGATCTAAAATTTGATGTTATGTGCGGTGCTTGATCCATGGATCTGAACTTTGAGTTAGTGGCGGTGCTTTTATCCATGGATCTAACTTTGATGTTAGTGACGGGCTTGATCCATGGATCTGAACTTTGATGTTAGTGACGGAGCTTGATCCATGGATCTAACTTTGATGTTAGTGAGCGGAGCTTGATCCATGGATCTAACTTTTATGTTAGTGAGCGGAGCTTGATCCATGGATCTGAACTTTGATGTTAGTGAGCGAGCTTGATCCATGGATCTGACCTTTGATGTTAGTGAGCGGAGCTTTATCCCTGGATCTGAACTTTTTATGTTTGTGGCAGGTTGATCATGGATCTGAAATTTGATGTTAGTGAGCGGAGCTTGATCCCTGGATCTGAATTTGATGTTAGTGAGCGGAGCTTGATCCCTGGATCTGAACTTTGATGTTATGAGCGAGCTTGATCATGGATCTGAACTTGATGTTATGAGCGGTGTTGATCATGGATCTGAACTTTGATGTTATGGCGGTGCTTGATCCATGGATCTGAACTTTGAGTTAGTGAGGCGGAGTTGATCCATGGATCTGAACTTTGTGTTAGTGAGTGGAGCTTGATCCATGGATCTGACTTGATGTTAGTGAGCGGGGCTTGATCATGGATCTGAACTTGATGTTAGGACGGAGCTTTATCCTGGATCTGAACTTTGATGTTACTGAGCGGAGCTTGATTTCCCTGGATCTGAACTTTGATTTTGTGAGCGGGCTTGATCCAGGATTGACTTTGATGTTAGGGCGAGTTTGATCCATGGATCTGAACTTTGATGTTACTGAGCGGTGCTTGATCCATGGATCTGAACTTTGATGTTAGTGAGCGGTGCTTGATCCATGGATCTGAACTTTGATGTTACTGAGCGGAGCTTGACCATGGATCTGAACTTTGATGTTAGTGAGGGGGAGCTTGATCCATGGATCTGAAATTTGATGTTAGTGGCGGTGCTTGATCCATGGATCTGAACTTTGATGTTACTGAGCGGAGCTTGATCCGTGGATCTGAACTTTGATGTTAGTGAGCGGAGCTTGATCCATGGATCTGAACTTTGATGTTACTGAGCAGAGCTTGATCCATGGATCTGAACTTTGATGTTAGTGAGCGGAGCTTGATCCATGGATCTGAACTTTGATGTTAGTGAGCGGAGCTTGATCCATGGATCTGAACTTTGATGTTAGTGAGCGGAGCTTGATCCATGGATCTGACTTTGATGTTTTGTGATCGGAGCTTGATATGGATCTGAACTTTGATGTTAGTGGTGGATCTTGATCCATGGATCTGAATTTGATGTAGTGAGGGTGCTTGATCCCTGGATCTGAACTTTGATGTTAGTGAGCGGTGTTGATCCATGGATCTGAACTTTGATGTTAGTGACGGAGCTTGATCCATGGATCTGAACTTTGATGTTAGTGAGCGGCCGCTTGATCCCTGGATTGAAAATTTGATGTTAGTGAGCGGAGCTTGATCCATGGATCTGAACTTTGATGTTAGTGGTGGTGCTTGATCCCTGGAAACTGAACTTTGATGTTAGTGAGCGGAGCTTGATCCATGGATCTGAACTTTGATGTTAGTGAGCGGAGCTTGATCCATGGATCTGAACTTTGATGTTAGTGAGCGGAGCTTGATCCATGGATCTGAACTTTGATGTTAGTGAGTGGAGCTTGATCCATGGATCTGAACTTTGATGTTAGTGAGCGGGTGTTGATCCCTGAAACTGAACTTTTATGTTAGTGAGCGGTTCTTGATCCATGGATCTGAACTTTGATGTTAGTGAACGGAGCTTGATCCATGGATCTGAACTTTGATGTTACTGAGCGGTGCTTGATCCATGGATCTGAACTTTGATGTTAGTGACCCGAGCTTGATCCATGGATCTGAACTTTGATGTTAGTGAGCGGTGATTGATCCATGGATCTGAACTTTGATGTTAGGAACCGGTGCTTGATCCATGGATCTGAACTTTGACGTTAGTGAACGGAGCTTGATCCATGGATCTGAACTTTGATGTTAGTGAGCGGTGCTTGATCCATGGATCTGAACTTTGATGTTAGGAACCGGTGCTTGATCCATGGATCTGAACTTTGATGTTAGTGAGCGGAGCTTGATCCATGGATCTGAACTTTGATGTTAGTGAGCGGAGCTTGACCCATGGATCTGAACTTTGATGTTAGTGAGCGGTGCTTGATCCATGGATCTGAATTTTGATGTTTGGAAGCGGTGCTTGAATCCATGGATCGAACTTTGATGTTCGTGAGCGGTGCTTGATCCATGGATCTGAACTTTGATGTTAGTGAGCGGTGCTTGATCCATGGATCTGAACTTTGATGTTAGTGAGCTGTGCTTGATCCATGGATCTGAACTTTTACGTTAGTGAGCGGAGCTTGATCCATGGATCTGAACTTTGATGTTAGTGAGCGGAGCTTGATCCATGGATCTGAACTTTGATGGTAGTGAGCGGTGCTTGATCCACGGATCTGAACTTTGATGTTAGTGAGCGGCGCTTGATCCACGGATCTGAACTTTGATGTTAGTGAGTGGTGCTTGATCCATGGATCTGAACTTTGATGTTAGTGAGCTGAGCTTGATCCATGGATCTGAACTTTGATGTTAGTGAGCGGTGCTTGATCCCTGGATCTGAACTTTGATGTTAGTGAGTGGTGCTTGATCCATGGATCTGAAATTTGATGTTGGTGAGCGGAGCTTGATCCATGGATCTGAACTTTGATGTTACTGAGCGGTGCTTGATCCATGGATCTGAACTTTTATATTAGTGAGCGGTGCTTGATCCATGGATCTGAACTTTGATGTTAGTGAGCGGAGCTTGATCCATGGATCTGAACTTTGATATTAGTGAGTGGTGCTTGATCCATGGATCTGAACTTTGATGTTTTGAGCGGTAGTTTGATCATGGATCTGAACTTTGTTGTTACTGAGCGGTGCTTGATCCATGGATCTGAACTTTGTTGTTCTGAGCGGTGCTTGATCCATGGATCTGAACTTTGTTGCTACTGAGCGGTGCTTGATCCATGGATCTGAACTTTGTTGTTACTGAGCGGTGCTTGATCCATGGATCTGAACTTTGTTGCTACTGAGCGGTGCTTGATCCATGGATCTGAACTTTGATGTTACTGAGCGGTGCTTGATCCATGGATCTGAACTTTGTTGTTAGTGAGCGGTGCTTGATCCATGGATCTGAACTTTGATGTTAGTGAGCGGTGCTTGATCATGATCTGAACTTTGATGTTAAGTGTGGGGGCTTGATATGGATTGAACTTTGATGTTAGGAGCGGTGCTTGATCCATGGATTGAACTTTGATGTTATGAGCGGTGCTTGATCCCTGGATCTGAACTTTGATGTTAGTGAGTTGTCTTGGGTCCATGGATCTGAACTTGATTTTTAGTGAACGGAGCTTGATCCATGGATTGAACTTTGATGTTTTTGGCGGTGCTTGATCCATGGATCTGAACTTTGATTTTAGTGAGTGGTGCTTGATCCCTGGTCTGACTTTGATGTTAGTGAGGAGCTTGATCCATGGATCTGAACTTTGATGGTAGTGAGCGGGGCTTGATCCATGGATCTGAAAATTTGATGTTAGTGAGCGGAGCTTGATCCATGGGTTTTGAACTTGATGTTAGTGAGCGGAGCTTGATCCATGGATCTGAACTTTGATGTTAGTGAGCGGTGCTTGATCCATGGATCTGAAATTTGATGTTAGTGAGTGATGCTTGATCCATGGATCTGAAATTTGATGTTAGTGAGTGGTGCTTGATCCATGGATCTGAACTTTGATTTTAGTGAGCGGAGCTTGATCCATGGATCTGAACTTTGATTTTAGTGAGCGGAGCTTGAATCCATGGATTTTGAACTTTGATTTTAGTGAGCGGGCTTGATCCATGGATCTGAAATTTGATGTTAGTGAGTGATGCTTGATCCATGGATCTGAACTTTGATTTTAGTGAGCGGAGCTTGATCCATGGATCTGAACTTTGATGTTAGTGAGCGGAGCTTGATCCATGGATCTGAAATTTGATGTTAGTGAGTGATGCTTGATCCTGGGTCTGAACTTTGATTTTAGTGAGGGACTTGACCATGGATCTGAACTTTGATGTTTAGTTGAGGGAGCTTGTCCATGGATCTGAACTTTGATTTTATGTGAGCGGAGCTTTCATGGATCTGAACTTTGATGTTATGGGGAGCTTGATCCTGGATCTGAACTTTGATATTAGTGAGTGGTGCTTGATCCGTGGATCTGAACTTTGATGTTAGTGAGTGGATCTTGATCCATGGATCTGAACTTTGATATTTGTGAGTGGTGCTTGATCCATGGATCTGAACTTTGATGTTGTTGAGCGGAGCTTGATCCATGGATCTGAACTTTGATGTTACTGAGCGGTGCTTGATCCATGGATCTGAACTTTGATGTTAGTGAGTGGTGCTTGATCCATGGATCTAAACTTTGATGTTAGTGAAGGGAGCTTGATCCATGGATCTGAACTTTGATGTTACTGAGCGGTGCTTGATCCATTGATCTGAACTTTGATGTTAGTGAGCGGTGCTTGATCCATGGATCTGAACTTTGATATTAGTGAGCGGTGCTTGATCCATGGATCTGAACTTTGATGTTAGTGAGTGGTGCTTGATCCATGGATCTGAACTTTGATGTTAGTGAACGGAGCTTGATCCATGAATCTGAACTTTGATGTTACTGAGCGGAGCTTGATCCATGGATCTGAACTTTGATGTTACTGAGCGGAGCTTGATCCATGGATCTGAACTTTTGATGTTACTTTAGCGGAGCTTGATCCATGGATCTGAACTTTGATGTTACTGAGCGGTGCTTGATCCATGGATCTGAACTTTGATGTTACTGAGCGGAGCTTGATCTATGGATCTGAACTTTGATGTTACTGAACGGAGCTTGATCCATGGATCTGAACTTTGATGTTACTGAGCGGAGCTTGATCCATGGATCTGAACTTTAGTTATGAGCGGAGCTTGATCCGTGGATCTGAACTTGATGTTTCTGAACGGAGCTTGATCCAGGGGTCTGAAGTTGATGTTATGAGCGGAACTTGATCCATGGATCTGAACTTTGATGTTACTGAACGGTGCTTGATCCATGGATCTGAACTTTGATGTTACTGAACGGAGCTTGATCCATGGATCTGAACTTTGATGTTATTGAGCGGTGCTTGATCCATGGATCTGAACATTGATGTTAGTGAGCGGTGCTTAATCCATGGATCTGAATTTTGATGTTAGTGAGCGGAGCTTGATCCATGGATCTGAACTTTGATGTTAGTGAGCGGTGCTTTATCCATGGATCTGAACTTTGATGTTAGTGAACGGAGCTTGATCCATGGATCTGAACTTTGATGTTAGGAACCGGTGCTTGATCCATGGATCTGAACTTTGATGTTATGAAAAGGTGCTTGATCCTGGATCTGAACTTGATGTTAGTGAACGGGCTTGATCCATGGTCTGAACTTTGATGTTAGGGGGCAGTGTTTGATCCATGGATCTGAACTTTAATGTTAGTGAGCGGGCTTGATCCATGGATCTGAACTTTGTGTTATGAACGGAGCATGATCCATGGATCTGACTTTGATGTTTGGAACGGTGCTTGATCCATGGATTGAACTTTGATGTTAGGGAGCGGTGTTTGATCCATGGATCTGAACTTTGATGTTACTGAGCGGTGCTTGATCCATGGATCTGAACTTTGATGTTACTGAGCGGTCTTGACCATGGATCTGAAAATTTGTTGTTACTGGGGGAGCTTGATCCATGGATCTGAACTTTGATGTTAGTGAGCGGAACTTGATCCATGGATCTGAACTTTGATGTTAGTGAGCGGAACTTGATCCATGGATCTGAACTTTGATGTTAGTGAGCGGTACTTGATCCATGGATCTGACTTTGATGTTAGGGCGGAAATTGATCCATGGATCTGAATTTGATGTTAGTGAGCGGTGCTTGATCCATGGACTGAACTTTGTGTAGTGAGCGGAACTTGATCCATGGATCTGAAACTTTGATGTTAGTGAGCGGTGCTTGATCCATGGATCTGAACTTTGATGTTAGGAGCGGTGCTTTATCCTGGAATTGAACTTTGATGTTAATGAGCGGTGCTTGATCCATGGATCTGAACTTTGATTTTTAGTGGCGGAGCTTGATCCATGGATCTGAACTTGATGTTAGTTGCGGAGCTTGATCCATGGATCTGAATTGATGTTACTGAGCGGTGCTTTATCCTTGATCTGAACTTTGATGTTTGTGAGCGGTGCTTTATCCATGGATCTGAACTTTGATATTAGTGAGCGGTGCTTGATCCATGGATCTGAACTTTGATTTTAGTGAGTGGTGCTTGATCCATGGATCTGAACTTTGATGTTAGTGAGTGGTTTCTTGATCCATGGGGTCTGAACTTGAGTTAGTGAACGGAGCTTGATCCATGGGAAACTGAACTTTGATGTTACTGAGCGGAGCTTGATCCATGGATCTGAACTTTGATGTTACTGAGCGGAGCTTGATCCATGGATCTGAACTTTGATGTTACTGAGCGGAGCTTGATCCATGGATCTGAACTTTGATGTTACTGAGCGGTGCTTGATCCATGGATCTGAACTTTGATGTTACTGAGCGGAGCTTGATCTATGGATCTGAACTTTGATGTTACTGAACGGAGCTTGATCCATGGATCTGAACTTTGATGTTACTGAGCGGAGCTTGATCCATGGATCTGAACTTTTATGTTACTGAGCGGAGCTTGATCCGTGGATCTGAACTTTGATGTTACTGAACGGAGCTTGATCCATGGATTTTAACCCTTGATGTTACTGAGCGGACTTGATCCTGGATCTGAACTTTGATGTTACTGAGCGGGCTTGATCCATGGATCTGAACTTTGATGTTACTGAACGGAGCTTGATCCATGGATCTGAACTTTGATGTTATTGAGCGGTGCTTGATCCATGGATCTGAACTTTGATGTTAGTGAGCGGTGCTTAATCCATGGATCTGAATTTTGATGTTAGTGAGCGGAGCTTGATCCATGGATCTGAACTTTGATGTTAGTGAGCGGTGCTTTATCCATGGATCTGAACTTTGATGTTAGTGAACGGAGCTTGATCCATGGATCTGAACTTTGATGTTAGGAACCGGTGCTTGATCCATGGATCTGAACTTTGATGTTAGTGAACGGTGCTTGATCCATGGATCTGAACTTTGATGTTAGTGAACGGAGCTTGGTCCATGGATCTGAACTTTGATGTTAGGGTGCAGTGTTTGATCCATGGATCTGAACTTTAATGTTAGTGAGCGGTGCTTGATCCATGGATCTGAACTTTGATGTTAGTGAACGGAGCATGATCCATGGATCTGAACTTTGATGTTAGGAACCGGTGCTTGATCCATGGATCTGAACTTTGATGTTAGGGAGCGGTGTTTGATCCATGGATCTGAACTTTGATGTTACTGAGCGGTGCTTGATCCATGGATCTGAACTTTGATGTTACTGAGCGGTGCTTGATCCATGGATCTGAACTTTGTTGTTACTGAGCGGAGCTTGATCCATGGATCTGAACTTTGATGTTAGTGAGCGGAACTTGATCCATGGATCTGAACTTTGATGTTAGTGAGCGGAACTTGATCCATGGATCTGAAGTTTGATGTTAGTGAGCGGTACTTGATCCATGGATCTGAACTTTGATGTTTGTGAGCGGAACTTGATCCATGGATCTGAATTTTGATGTTAGTGAGCGGTGCTTGATCCATGGATCTGAACTTTGATGATGGTGAGCGGAACTTGATCCATGGATCTGAACTTTGATGTTAGTGAGCGGTGCTTGATCCATGGATCTGAACTTTGATGTTAGGAAGCGGTGCTTGATCCATGGATCTGAACTTTGATGTTACTGAGCGGTGCTTGATCCATGGATCTGAACTTTGATGTTAGTGAGCGGAGCTTGATCCATGGATCTGAACTTTGATGTTAGTTAGCGGAGCTTGATCCATGGATCTGAACTTTGATGTTAGTGGCGGTGCTTTATCATGGATCTGAACTTTGATGTTAGTGAGCGGAGCTTGATCCATGGATCTGAACTTTGATGTTAGTGTGCGGTGCTTGATCCATGGATCTGAATTTGGATGTTAGGAACCGGTGCTTGATCCATGGATCTGAACTTTGGTGTTAGTGAGCGGAGCTTGATCCATGGATCTGAACTTTGTTGTTACTGAGTGGTGCTTGATCCATGGATCTGAACTTTGATGTTAGTGAGCGGGTGCTTGATCCATGATCTGAACCCTTTTATGTTAGTGAGGGGGTGCTTGATCCATGGATCTGAACTTTGATGTTAGTGAGCGGTGCTTGATCCATGGATCTGAACTTTGATGTTAGTGAGCGGTGCTTGATCCATAGATCTGAACTTTGATGTTAGTGAGCGGTGCTTGATCCATAGATCTGAACTTTGATGTTAGTGAGCGGAGCTTGATCCATAGATCTGAACTTTGATGTTAGTGAGCGGTGCTTGATCCATAGATCTGAACTTTGATGTTAGTGAGCGGTGCTTGATCCATGGATCTGAACTTTGATGTTAGTGAGCGGTGCTTGATCCAGGGTCTGAACTTTGATGTTAGTGAGCGGTGCTTGATCATAGATCTGAACTTTTTTGTTAGTGAGCGGAGCTTGATCCATAGATCTGAAAATTTGATGTTAGTGGAGCGGGCTTGATCCATAGATCTGAACTTTGATGTTAGTGAGCGGTGCTTGATCCATAGATCTGAACTTTGATGTTAGTGAGCGGTGCTTGATCCATGGATCTGAACTTTGTGTTAGTGAGCGGTTTCTTGATCCATAGATTGAAATTTGATGTTAGTGAGCGGTGCTTGATCCATGGATCTGAACTTTGATGTTAGTGAGCGGAGCTTGATCCATAGATCTGAACTTTGATGTTAGTGAGCGGTGCTTGATCCATAGATCTGAACTTTGATGTTAGTGAGCGGGGGCTTGATCCATGGATCTGAAACTTTGATGTTAGTGAGCGGTTGCTTGATCATAGATCTGAACTTTGATGTTAGTGAGCGGTGCTTGATCCATGGATCTGAACTTTGATGTTAGTGAGCGGTGCTTGATCCATGGATCTGAACTTTGATGTTACTGAGCGGTGCTTGATCCATGGATCTGAACTTCGATGTTACTGAGCGGAGCTTGATCCATGGATCCGAATTTTTCTTTTCATTCTTTGAATCGAACTAAAACATTTCTTTGGCTGGAAAATAAAATATTTCTGAAATGGATAGAAAATAAAACATTTGGATCGAAATAAAACATTTCTGAAATATTTCTGAAAACATCCATGTTTGATTTGATTCATGTTATATAATGAACCTGATAAGTTTTGTTGAGTTTAAGCTTAGTTGGTGCAATCCTGTGATCATGTTGCAACGTTAAATGATCATGTGTAACAGCCTGACAGGTTCCTGGAGAGCGAAACGTTGCAACAGTAATGTGTCGCAGTTTCTTAATATTCGGTTGCATAAGTTTTAATCTGATAATTCTAATAAACAAATTTCTTTCTGTGAAATAATTGTAGAACGTTTCTTCTGATCAGAATTATGTCAGTGTTGACTTTATCCTGGTTTAAATCTACGAATTATAATGTTTATGTTCTCTAACATCTGAGTCCTCAAGACCATTGTAAAGAAAATGAATGTTATATAATAATACATAAATAATAATAACGATTTCTTTCCAGGATGAGCAATAGGAGCAAAGGGGACAGAAGCCCCCCACAAGGGGACAGAAGCCCCCCACATTCCATTAGTCCTCCTGAGTCTAGACCCACATCTTCCACAGATATTTCCACCCCAGAGACTCTCTTCTACATTACTCCTTGAGTCGTATTGTTACTTATTATTACCTGAACTCTGGTCACTCGTATACAGAAAACAGTTTATTTTAACCTGTGCAGGTTCAATTTACCTTTCTATGGAAGAAACTGTCTTTAACACTTAAACTCAGATAACTTGAACTTCAACCTTAATGTGCTGGTATATTTTAAGACATTTCTGTCTCTAAATTAACAAGAATTTAACAATTTTACTTCAAAGTTTATGTTACTTAGTGGAAGGTTTAAATTATTTTTGGGTTGTGTATGGATTAATTTGTAATTTTTATTGAAGAAACTGAGATATTAGTTTCCATGTGATAACGTGTGAATGATTCCTCTGACTCACTTCAAATCTTCCCTACTAATATCTAACTGGATTATAACCTTGTGTTTCACTCTGCGCTTCTGTTACCACCAGCATTGAGGTACAGCCGCCGGGGTTACATACTGTACGGTTGTCGGTCTTGGATTGCGTAGTGACGTATCTGAATGGTATAGCGATCTGCATTTAAAGTGCTAAACCCATATGGTTCATTCAACACAACGAGATTTAATCCATCGTCTGCTCGTTGCGAGAGCTACGAGGTGTCAGTTTACACTGTCTGTAGTATTGTGAAATGTGTTACTACGTCTCCCGCAGGTTACGACTGCCTCGGGAGGCAAAAAAAAGTGACGTGAACCTTTCTTTTCCTTGTTAGGTAACAATGTTCCTCGTCTTTGTGCTGGGATCATGATTTTTGCGGCATTTGAAGTGTGGTGGTCGTTTTGTTCTTGAGTTGTTTGGGTGTGGTAACGTTGGTCCATTTTACAGATAACGTTTAAAGAGTGGATTTTCAGACTTTTTTTTTTTTGGTGTTGTGGAGAACGTGGTGGAAGTGAGGTGGTATTAGTAATGTGTTCCCGGTAACAAAAAAAGGCACACTACCGTGACTGGAAAAGATACTCAAATAAAACCCCCACATAGAAGAGAGGAGCTTACGACTACGTTTCGGTCCCAGTGGACCGAAACGTCGTCGTAAGCTTTCCCCTTTTTCTATGTGCTGGTTTTTTGTGTATGTGTTGGTGGTGTGGGTGGGCCAGGAGGCGCCTTGGCTCAGCTCTGTGAAAGATAATCTCAGTTTAATATTGTGTTTCTTGAAGTTTTAATATCTTTTTTAAAATTTAAGGTCGTTATTAAAATCTTAAGAAAAAAAATATTTTATTTAGGGAATAAAAAATTTCATGTTTATTCCCTGTAAAGATTCTTTTGTAAAATTAGAATCTCTCTCCTCTCTCTCCCCCTCTCTCTCTATCTCTCTCTCTCTCTTCCTCTCTCTTGCACACACACACACCACCACACCCACACCACACACACCACACACACACACACAGAAACACGAGGCCACAATTGGAATGAAGACACAAATGAGTCAGAGAGATATTAGGAAGTATTTCTTCAGTCATAGAGTTGTAAGGCAGTGGAATAGCCTAGAAAATGACGTAGTGGAGGCAGGAACCATACACAGTTTTAAGACGAGGTTTGATAAAGCTCATGGAGCGGGGAGAGAGAGGGCCCAGTAGCAACCGGTGAAGAGGCGGGGCCAGGAGCTAAGACTCGACCCCTGCAACCACAAATAGGTGAGTACAAATAGGTGAGTACACACACACACACACACGTTAGGAAATATTGCTTAAGTCACAGAGTTCTCAGGAAGTGGAACAATCTAGAGATGAAGTAGTGGAGGCAGCATCCATACATAACTTTAAAAAGAGGTACGATGAAGCTCTTGAAGCAGGAGAGAGTGGAGTTTAGTAACGACCAGCGAAGAGCCAGGGCCAGGAGCTCTGAAACAACCCCTCGAAACACAAATAGGTGAGTACATTTAGATGGAGACAACATGGCAGCAGAGAGGGACCAGTTGAGGGGGTGCACATAAACTCATGAGGCACAGAAAAGATTACCAGCCTCAAGGAACTCCTCAAGACATCCTTCCAGCCGGTTCCCTGGAGAGCCTGACTCAACGTCTGTCCTGACTTCCCCGAAGCTAACATCTTCCCTACACTTGCCCTTCACCATCTGCTTAACCCTTCGTTGCTGATGAACTTATTCCTTGTCCCTTCCCTTGCAATGATTCACACACCAACGCGGCACTACCTTCCTCACTAATGGGCAATATGGAGAAAGACTAGCCAATTTAAACCAGTGAATAGTATTTTCCATGAATTTAGATAAACGGTCCAATAAGAATAATGAATTCAAAGAAAAATAAGCAGAGATAAACCCCAGATATAACTGTTATCGCAGACACAAAGATAACTGAAATAAGCTCAGATGTTATGTTACCAGCAGGATATCAAATGATAATAAAAGACAGAAGCTTGGGAGGCAGAAAAATAGTGCTGCTAATCAGCTAAACAGACATACCTGGAGTGTACCTGGAGTGTTCTGCTGAGTCAACGCCCCCCGCAACCCGGTTCATGATCAGGCCTCCAGGTGGATCAGGACCTGATTAACCAGGCTGTTACTGCCGGCCCCTAGTCGGTATAGAATACCGACGATTTTCAACAACTAAACGATCATTGCTAGAGATCTGGAAGAAGACGGTGAATGTAGTTCGTATATTTAAGAAATGAGACAGACAAGATGCTTGAACTACAGACCAGTTTCTCTGACATTTATACCATTCAAGTTAATAAAGGATTTCAGAAGAGTGTTAGAACACTTGGAGAGAAGTGCTTTCATAAACAATAAACCGTATTGGTTTAGCGTTGGAGAATATTGAAAATCATCCTGTTAGGATAACAAGACAATGTAATGGAAATGGAAAGAGAGAGTGAGAAGAGAGAGAGAGAGAGAGAGAGAGAGAGAGAGAGAGAGAGAGAGAGAGAGAGAGAGAGAGAGAGAAGGCATTTTAAACTGTACCCACTAGCAGCTGGGACAAAAAAAAAAACCGAGGTGCATGTAGGAATAACAGGGCACGTATTCCCGTCTCTCAGAGTACCTCACGGAAAGGAAGCAAACAGTGATTGTTTTGGAAGAAATGTCAGAATGAGGACGAAAAACTAGCAGGGTTCCGCAAGACTGATATTACGACCAGTGCTGTTTTTGGTTTAACTTAATCATATTAGCTGATATAAAATTAATGAGGTGAAACACAATTAAATGAGGATAGGAGGAAAGACTATACATCGACCCGAAAAAAAGTAAAGGATTAGTCAGAGAAAAGGTTGCTTAACTCAACTTCAGTAATGCAAGAGTATAAAGAGGAATGAGCCAGAAGGTAAGACATGACAAAGTATGGACTCGGGGGACATAGGCTGTTTATTTCAAAGAGAAAGACCTAAGGGTGAGCCTTGCGCCTAGCATAATTCCAGAGTTCAAATTTAACCGAATACCAATGCTCGTCTAGCATTTCTGCTAGTTGCCTTCAGGAATTTCAACCAAAAGTCATTCTCTGCCCATTATATAAGATGTATTAAATGTGTATCTAGGAGTATGCGACACAGACATGGAACCTACACTGGAAAAGTGCACTTCTTGATACCGCACCCCATTCTGACCCTGCCTTGTGTTTAGACCACTCTTCGGACACTCCTGATGCCCCTGTACCTCTTGCTGGTGCTGTTTCCTCACCCGCTTCAGGTACCGGGGCTTCGACTGACTCCTTCGATTTGTCTGAACTCCGCTCTCCTTTGACTATGCTTCCGGCTTCTCCCTCTACGGTACGGCAATTTTCGAATCGCCCGCCCATTTCACGCCGGACCAACTCCGGTCCTACTCCTAAACGCCAACGTCAATCTCCTGATGATGCTTCTTCGTTACCTTCCCATTCTACTCGGAAAAGACCGACACGTCAAGCACTCCCTCTCCACGCTCAGTTTCGGACCACACAATGGACTAAATTCTTTACTTTAAGACCGACTTCTTCTGCCTACCTTTCTGACCATAGTATTGGCAAAGCGCTCCTGCGTCATGTTGGTAGAGATATTTCATTTCATGCTTTCAAGAGCGGTACGCGCATCGTCACTGTCCAGAATGCTACCCAAGCTCATGATCTTTCTCTCCTTACGAATATCGATACTACTCCTATCACTATTGAAAAACATCTTTCTCTCAATTCTTGTAGTAGTACTGTCATTCTGCCCCATACCATAGTCCAACAGAATTTCCAGTCATGTGGCAATGACATTCTTGAACAGCTGGAACTCCAGGATCTCCCAATCCTCAAAGTAGACACTTATGTCCTTCCTGCCCGGGGGCGGAGACGTTACCCTTGCAATGTGGCTCGTTTAACTTTTGACAGCCAAGGACTCCCGTCCTCTGTCTATGTCGCGGGACATCGGTTACAAGTTCGAAAGGTGATACCTACACCGCAACAGTGTAGAAATTGCTGGCGTTTTGGTCACCCAGCGAAATATTGCAGATCTATGGCCGAATGCCCAGTCTGTGGTGCCGACGACCATTCTAATACATATTGCAGTCAACCTCCATCTTGCCTTAATTGTAATGAAGCTCACCCTTCGTACTCCCGCCGTTGCCAGGTCTACTTAAATGAACGTGAAATCCGTTGCCTCAAAGAGGCAGAAGGTCTCCCTTATGCTATGGCAGTTACTCATCTCCGCCTCCAAGGGAGACTACCCCGTGTTTCTTATTCTCGTGTTTCAAAACATCCCCCCACTTCTGGGGTCCCATCTTCTGCAGCCTCTTCTGTTGTTACCCCTCCCATAGCCACTCCGGCATCTAATCCTTTTGCTGTCCTTGGCTCTGACGTCCCGACTACAACTCAGTCCGTTCTCACATCTTCGCGTCCTTCCTCACAAGCCCCAGTATCGACAAGACCTCGTACGACACCTAATACCAATCGCCCCTCTACTCACAAGTCCAAAAAATCCACATTGCTCAAATCTTCTTTGCCCCTTCCTTCCCTTCTTCCACCTCCACACTTTACCTTTCCAGTCTCTGTATCTAGTTCTTCCCCTCTCTCTGGCTTTATTACGAGTGTGGAGATTCACCCTCCTCCTCGTACTATGCCTTCCACCCCCGTCCCCTCCCAAGTTTCTCCCTCTTCTGCCACCTCCCATGTTTCTGCCTCTTCTGTCTCCCCCCACACTTCATCTCTAGTCATTTACTCTTCCTTCCCCCACTACTTTGGTACAGTCCATTACTGTCCCAATCTTTACTCACCTTCCTCCTTCTATCTCCAATATGGTCTCCCATACATCTTTGAATTCAGAAACACTTGAAGCCATTTCAGAATATATTGCAGAGACTAAACCTTCAATGGACACTGATTCACTTCCTGTTCCTTCACTTCCCTCTCCTCCATCTTCACAACCCCATTCTTCGGAACGCTCCGTTCCTTCGCTGCTTGAACGCCTTCCAATGCCACCACACGTTGACTTTTCTAACCCCTCTAGTCCGTAGGTGCCTTTCCCTACAGATTCCTGGTATTTTCTTCATCGCCAATCATGGCCTATTTACAGTGGAATATCCGCGGCCTCAGGGGTAATCGGGGTGAGCTTCAGATGTTGCTTTCCAGGTTTTCCCCTGTTGGTGCTTGCTTACAAGAACCAAAATTACACTCGGGTGTTTTCCAACCTATCTCAGGCTATAATGTATTGTATTCTTCGGATCCTTTCTCAGATGGGACCTTTAATACTGAAGTCGATCAGAAGAGGCAAACTGAAATTAACGTTGCTTAAAGGATTTTTGTCTTTACACCGTTTAAGAAAGAATTGTCAAATCTAGACTTGACATTAGAATTTGACTTCATTCCATTGCTGAATTAGGAAGCACCTTCTTTAAACGTGTAAAACTACTCTACTGAATGTTTTGCAAATTATCGGAGCCATTCCAGATGAGGGAAATAGGTTCAACAACTTTGATCATAGGGAATCTGCACATAACAATTGTTCCTACAAAATGGCACTTGTTAGCGTGCACAAGTGTTGAAATTTTGAAGCCGAAAGAACTTGGCCTTTTCCATTTATAAGCAAAATTAAAACTAAAATTTTTAGGGAGAAAAAAATCAGGAATCCTCTTCGAGGAAAAATGATAAGGCAAATTACAACAGTATCACAGTAATCGCGCACCAAAAAAGCAGATAACAAAATCACAGAATTCATTCGTTACTATGATAAATTTCAGCAATACCATAGTGACCCTAATGACTAACACTAATAGGAACAATTCCTTATATCTCCAGCACAGAACAATATATCATTGTAGGAGGAAACCGACAGCAATGTGAGGTGTCT
>NC_069477.1:27528145-27559443 GCF_026875155.1 Cherax quadricarinatus | reverse complement strand
AGAAAATGAATTTTAATAATAAAAATAAAAAAAATAACGATTTTTTTCCCAGGATGACAATAGGAGCAAAGGGACAGAACCCCCAAAAGGGACAAAGCCCCCCACTTTCCATTGTCCTCCTGAGTCTAGACCCACAACTTCCACGTTTTTTCCCCCCCCAGAGACTCTCTTCTACTTTAAACTCCTTATCGTTTGTTACTTATTTTTACCTGAACTCTGGCACTCGTATACAGAAAAACATTTTTTTTTTTAACCTGTCAGTTCAATTTACCTTTCAGGAAGAAACTCTTTAACTTTTTTAACTCCAAAACTTGAAACTTCAACCAAAAGTGTGGAATTTTAAGACATTTCGGGTCCTAAATTAAAAAATTTTTAACAATTTTACTTCAAAGTTTAGTTACTTAGTGGAAGTTTAAAATTTTTTTGGGTTGTGTATGGTTAATTTGAAATTTTTATTGAAAAACGAGAATTATTTTTTCCCCATGTGATAACGTGTGAATGATTCCCGACCACTTCAAATCTTCCCTACAAATATCTACGGGATTATAACCTTTGTTTCACTCTGCGCTTCTGTTACCACCAGCATTGAGGTACAGCCGCCGGGGTTACATACTGTACGGTTGTCGGTCTTGGATTGCGTAGTGACGTATCTGAATGGTATAGCGATCTGCATTTAAAGTGCTAAACCCATATGGTTCATTCAACACAACGAGATTTAATCCATCGTCTGCTCGTTGCGAGAGCTACGAGGTGTCAGTTTACACTGTCTGTAGTATTGTGAAATGTGTTACTACGTCTCCCGCAGGTTACGACTGCCTCGGGAGGCAAAAAAAAGTGACGTGAACCTTTCTTTTCCTTGTTAGGTAACAATGTTCCTCGTCTTTGTGCTGGGATCATGATTTTTGCGGCATTTGAAGTGTGGTGGTCGTCTGGTTCTTGAGTTGTGGATGTAGGTAACGTTTGGTCCATGTACAGATAACGTTTAAAGAGTGGATTTTCAGACTTTTTTTTTTTTGGTGTTGTGGAGCACGTGGTGGAAGGTGAGGTGGTATTAGTAATGTGTTCCTGGTAACAAAAAAGGCACACTACCGTGACTGGAACGATACTCAAATAACCCGCACATAGAAGAGAGGAGCTTACGACGACGTTTCGGTCCCAGTCGGACCGAAACGTCGTCGTAAGCTCCTCTCTTCTATGTGCTGGTTATTTGTGTATGTGTTGGTGGTGTGGGTGGGCCAGGAGGCGCCTCTGGCTCAGCTCTGTGAAAGATAATCTCAGTTTATATATTGTGTTTCTTGAAGTTTAATATACTTTTAATATTTAAGGTCGTTATTAAAATCTTAAGAACAAAATATTTTATTTAGGGAATAATAAATTTCATGTTTATTCCCTGTAAAGATTCTTTGTAAAATTAGAATCTCTCTCTCTCTCTCTCTCTCTCTCTCTCTCTCTCTCTCTCTCTCTCTTTCACACACACACACACACACACACACACACACACACACACACACACACACACACACACAGAAACACGAGGCCACAATTGGAAGTTGAAGACACAAATGAGTCAGAGAGATATTAGGAAGTATTTCTTCAGTCATAGAGTTGTAAGGCAGTGGAATAGCCTAGAAAATGACGTAGTGGAGGCAGGAACCATACACATTTTTTTAAGACGAGGTTTGATAAAGCTCATGGAGCGGGGAGAGAGGGGGCCCAGTAGCAACCGGTGAAGAGGGGGGGGCCAGGAGCTAAGACTCGACCCCTGAAAACCACACATGGGTGGGGTACAAATAGGTGAGTACCCCACACACACACACACGTTTTAGGAAATATTGCTTAAGTCACAGATTTTCTCAGAAGTGGAACAATCTAGAGATAAAAGTAGTGGGGCAGCATCCATACATAACTTTAAAAAGAGGTACGATGAAGCTCTTGAAGCAGGAGAGAGTGGAGTTTAGTAACGACCACGAAGAGCCAGGGCCAGGAGCTCTGAAACAACCCCTCGAAACACAATAGGTGAGTACATTTAGATGGAGACAACATGGCAGCAAGAGGGGCCAGTTTTAGGGGGTGCACATAAACTCCATTAGGCACAGAAAAGATTACCAGCCTCAAGGAACTCCTCAAGACATCCTTCCACCGGTTCCCCCGGAGAGCCTGACTCAACGTCTGTCCTGACTTTCCCCGAAGCTAACATCTTCCCTACACTTGCCCTTCACCATCTGCTTAACCCTTCGTTGCTGATGAACTTATTCCTTGTCCCTTCCCTTTGCAATGATTCACACACCAACGCGGCACTACCTTCCTCACTAATGGGCAATATGGGGAAAGACTACCAATTTAAAAACCCGTGAATAGTATTTTTCCATGAATTTAGATAAACGGTCCAATAAAAATAATGAATTCAAAGAAAAATAAGCAGAGATAAACCCCAGATATAACTGTTATCGCAGACAAAAAAGAAACTGAAATAAGCTCAGATGTTATGTTTTCCCGCAGGATATCAAATGATAATAAAAGACAGAAGCTTGGGAGGCAAAAAAAATAGTGCTGCTAAATCAGCTAAAACAGACCATACCTGGAGTGTACCTGGAGTGTTTTTTGCTGAGTCAACGCCCCCCGCAACCCGGTTCATGATCAGGCCTCCAGGTGATCAGGACCTGATTAACCAGGCTGTTACTACTGCCGGCCCCTAGTCGGTAATAGAAACCGACGATTTTCAACACTAAACGACCCATTGCTAGAGATCTGGAAGAAGACGGTGAATGTAGTTCGTAATTTAAAAAATGAGACAGACAAGATGCTTGAACTACAGACCATTTCTCTGACATTATACCTTTCAAGTTAATAAAGGATTTCCCAGAAGAGTGTTAGAACACTTGGAGAGAAGTGCTTTCATAAACAAAAAACCGTATTGGTTTAAGCGTTGGAGAATATTGAAAATCATCCTGTTAGGATAACAAGACAATGTAAAATGGGAAAGGAAAGAGAGAGAGAGAGAGAGAGAGAGAAAAGGAGAGAGAGAGAGAGAGGGAGAAAAGGGGGGGCATTTTAAACTGTACCCACTAGCAGCTGGGACAAAAAAAAAAAAAACCGAGGTGCATGAGGAAAACAGGGCACGTATTCCGTCTCTCAGAGTACCTCACGGAAAGGAAGCAAACAGTGATTGTTTTTGGAAGAAAATGTCAGAATGAGGACGAAAAACTAGCAGGGTTCCGCAAGACTGATATTACGACCAGTGCTGTTTTTTTGGGTTTAAAATTAATCATATTTGCTGATATAAAATTAATGAGGTGAAACACAATTAAATGAGGATAGGAGGAAAGACTATACAAACGACCCGAAAAAAAGTAAAGGATTAGTCAGAGAAAAGGTTGCTTAACTCAACTTCAGTAATGCAAGAGTATAAAGAGGAATGACCAGAAGGTAAGACATGACAAAGTATGGACCGGGGGGCATAGCGTTTATTTCAAAGAGAAAGACCTAAGGGTGAGCCTTGGGGCCTAGCATAATTCCAGAGTTCAAATTTAAACCGAATACCAATGCCGTCTAGCATTTTTTTGCTAGTTGCCTTCAGGAATTTCAACCAAAAGTCATTCTCTGCCCATTATTAAAGAAAGTATTAAATGTGAATCTAGGAGTATGCGACACAGACATGGAACCTACACTGGAAAAGTGCACTTCTTGATACCGCACCCCATTCTGACCCTGCCTTGTTTTAGACCACTCTTCGGACACCCCCTGATGCCCCTGTACCTCTTGCGGTGCTGTTTCCTCACCCGCTTCAGGTACCGGGGGTTCGACTGACTCCTTCGATTTGTCTGAACTCCGCTCTCCTTTGCTATGCCCCCCGGCTTTTTTCCCTCAAACGGTAGGGGAAATTTTTTTTCGAATCCCCCCCCTTTCACCCCCGGACCAACCCCGGGGCCACCCTAAACGCCAACGAAAATTTCCTCCTGATGATCCCCTTCTTTTCCCTCCCATTCTACTCCGGAAAAACCAACTTTCCAAGCACTCCCTCCCCAAACCTCTTTTTTGGGACCACAAAAAGGGGACTAAATTTTTAAATTTTTAAAGACCGACTTTTTTCTGCCCCCTTTTCCCTGACCAAAAGTTTTGGGCAAAGCGCTCCTGCGTCATTTTGGAAAAGATTTTTCTTTTCTTTTTTTTCCCAAGAGCGGTACGCGCATCGCCCCACTGTCCAGAATGCTACCCAACTCATGTTCTTTCTTTTCCTTCCCAAAATTCGAAACTACCCCTATCACTATTGAAAAACATCTTTCTCTCAATTTTTTGTATATACGCATTCGCCCCATCCCCAAAGTCCAACAAATTTTCCCCTTAAAGGGGGCAATGAAAATTTTTGAACACGGGAAAACCCGGGAATCTCCCCAATCCCAAAGTAACACTTATGTCCTTCCTGCCCGGGGCGGAGACGTACCCTTGAAAGTGGCTCGTTTAATTTTTAAAACCACCAAGGACTCCCCGTCCTCTGCTTGTCGCGGGACATCGTTCCCAATTTTCCGAAAGGTGATACCTACACCGCAACAGTGTAAAAATTCCCTGGCTTTTTTGGTCACCCCGGGCAAAAATTTTTCAAAACAGGGCCCCAAAATCCCCAGCCCCGTGGGCCACGCCCCATTCTAAACATATTGC
The DNA here is from genome assembly GCF_026875155.1 of Cherax quadricarinatus. Classification (NCBI taxonomy): domain Eukaryota; kingdom Metazoa; phylum Arthropoda; class Malacostraca; order Decapoda; family Parastacidae; genus Cherax; species Cherax quadricarinatus. The sequence goes on along the minus strand of NC_069477.1, from coordinate 27,554,787 downwards.
AGCAACCTCCATCTTCCCCCCAAATTGAAAATGAAGTTTCACCCTTCGTACCCCGCCGTTGCCAGGTCTACTTAAATGAACGTGAAACCCGTTTGCCTCAAAGAGGCAGAAGGTCTCCCCTTTTTGCTATTGGCCCGTTTTTCTCCCCCGCCTCCAAGGGAGACTAACCCCCTTTTCTTAATTTTCGTGTTTCAAAACAAACCCCCCACTTCTGGGTCCCAAAACTTCTGCACCTCTTCTGTTGTTACCCCCTCCCAACCACTCCCCGGGAAACTAATCCTTTTTTCTGTCCTTTGGGTCTGACGTCCCGACTACAACCAGTCCGTTCTCAAAATCTTCGCGTCCTTCCTCCCCAAGCCCCCCTATCGACAAGACCTGTACGACCCCCTAAACCAAACCCCCTCTAAATCACAAGTCCAAAAAAACCACATTTCTCAAATCTTCTTTGCCCCTTCCCTTCCCTTTTTCCCCCTCCACACTTTCCCCTTTTCCAAATCTCTGATCTAGTTCTTCCCCTCTCTCCCGGCTTTATTAAAAGTGTGGGGATTCCCCCCCCTCCCCTACTATGCCTTCCCCCCCGTCCCCTCCCAATTTTTTTCCCTCTTTTGCCCCCTTTCCCCTGTTTTCCCGCCTCTTCTGGCTCCCCCCCCAAAACTTCACCCCTATCATTTTCTCCTTTTCCCTTCCCCCCCCCCCTTTGGTACAGTCCATTACGTCCCAATCTTTACCTTTACCTTCCCCCCCTTTTATCCCCAATATGGCTCCCCTACATCTTTGAATTCAAAACACTTTTAAGGGCCCTTTTAGAATATATTTCAGAGACTAAACCTTCAATGACACCCGAAATTTACTTCCTGTTCCTTTTACCCTTTCCCCCTCCTCCATCTTTACAACCCCATTTCTTCGGAACGCTCCTTTCCCTTCGGGTGCCTTTTAAAAGCCTTCCAATGCCCCCACACGTTGACTTTTTTAACCCCTAGTCCTTTGGGGCCTTTTCCCTAAAAAAGATTCCTGGTATTTTCTTCATCGCCCAAACATGGCCTAAAATTTCAGTGGAATAACCGCGGCCTCAGGGGGAATCGGGGGGACTTCAGATGTTCCCTTTCCCCGGTTTTTTCCCCCGTTGGTTTCTGCTTACAAGAACCAAAATTACACTTTGGGTGTTTTTTCCAAAAAATTTCAGGGTATAATGTTTTTGTATTCTTTGGGTCCTTTCTCAGTGGGACCTTAATACTGAAGTCGATCAGAAAGGGAAACCGAAATTTAAAGTTGCTTAAAAGGGTTTTTTTTCTTTTAAACCGTTTAAGAAAGAAATTTTCAAATCTAACTTACATTTGAATTTGGGCCTTTTTTTTTTAAATTTCCCTTGCTTTTTTTAAATTAGGAAAAAGCACCTTTTTTAAACGTGTAAAACAAATCAAATGAATGTTTTTTTCAAATTTTCCCGGGGCCATTCCAGATGGGGGGAAATATTTCAAACCCAAAATTTTAACATTTGGGAATCGCACATAAAAATTTTCCTACAAAAAAGGGACTTGTTAGCGTGCACAAGTGTTGAAATTTTTTAAGGGCCCAAAAACTTGGGCCCTTTTTTAAATTTTTAAGCAAAATTTAAAAATAAAATTTTTAGGCAAAAAAAAAAATCAGGAAACCCCTTTTGAGAAAAAAAATTAAAGGGAAATTAAAAACAGTAAACACAGTAATCGCGCACCAAAAAAGCAGATAACAAAATCACAGAAATTTTTCGTTCAAAGATAAATTTCAGGGAATACCATAGTGACCCTAATGGGCTAACACTAATAGGAAAAAATTTTCCTTAAATCTCCAGCACAGAACAATATATCATTGTAGGAGGAAACCGACAGCAATGTGAGGTGTCTCAAGGGGATCCAAACATTCGCTTCCCCTCTGGTGAAATTTCAACATCTTTTGAAGTTTCACATGAATACACACAAAAATGGGTTGATTATCAGAGAGTAATGAATATCGATAAACTATGTTTCTCACTCCCTCTTGTATAACATCTTCCTACGTTTATGATTATTCTCCTTCATTTATGCAAAAGACAAAAAACAAGCAAGAGAAAAGTTACTGGGTTTAAAAAGACGTATTAGATGGAGGTAGCAAAAGAAAAAATGAAAAAAAGCTGTGAGATGCAAACAGCAAAGCTTTTGATTGACTTCAAGAGGAGCAAACAGTGTTGCTTTATTTAACTTCACGAGCCTGAACACAAGCTAGCGACTCGTAACTTGTCGTCTCCTGCAACCTTGTCAAGCCCTTTGAAGCTTTCATTAACTCAACATTGTGTGTAGCCGACGACAACGACTCCGGATGCAGACAACAGCTTCCCAAGAGTCATCTAGCCTAACACCATTATCCTGTGGACTGCAGCAAAATTTCCCTTGAGGTATTAAGGGATCACAGGAGGCTGACCATGGCCAACTTACATCACTCAGTAACACTACTGTGAGTCCTCCATCTAAGCAATTACGAGGAAAGTATTACTTGTGAGCTTTGTATTTCCCTTTATTACTGTCAAGGATTCGAACTGGATTGACAGCGTCCGTGTGGAACTCACTAAGTTGCCTATAAAATCTATTTCACTTGTTAATATGTTTGTCTTTGTTTCATAAAATAATTTACAAAAGCATTCAGGAAACTGTAATCCCATTTGCTCAGAAAAGAATACACGATATATTTTTATTTCATAGACTAGCTATGAGTCGTATCAGAGTTGGACTAACAACCAACTCCAGCATTTAAAAATATTTAAACTTTGTGACTATATAGTTCAATACATATATATGTAGCTATATGTAGGTCATTACCTATATCCGTAGCGATATGGCTTACCTTTGATATACTTTTGAAGAGTTTTGAGAATTTAACTTCTCTCGGAGCCCGGCCATGGGCCAGGCTCGTCTGGTGCTTGCCTCATCAACCAGGCTGTTGCTGCTGGAGGCCCGCTGCCCCAATTAGTCAGAGGGCAGAAGAGGGGTTGTTGAGGTGATTTGGTCATTTAGAGAGAATGAAACAAAGTAGAATGACTTAGAGAGCATATAAATCTGTAGGGGAAGGAAGGCGGGTTGGATTCGGTTCCGAAAATGTTAGAGGGAGGAGGTAAAGGAGGTTTTGTGGACGAGGGGCTTGGACTGAATGTAAGTAGAAGTACCAAGATATAACTGTTATCCAGTGTGTTTACGAGATAGAAAAATGACACCAACAATCCTGCCACCATGTAAAACAGTTATAGGTTTGTGCAAGAATGGTATATAATACCGACAAGATGAAATTAAGACACATGTGCAACATCTGGGTATCTTCATTGTAGACGTTTCGCCTACCAGTGACTATGCCCTCGTCTGCTACACCTGACGTTACTATATAAGCGCCAGGCTCCTTGCTTCTGCTTCAGAATCTCCATGACTACGGTGCTCTTCGCACCTACTCCTAGGTTGAGGGACTGATTACCTCATCTTCTGTATATAGTTCTACTGTCTTCAAGTTATGTCCTAGAATTTGTATTGATAAAGCCACTGGATGGCGAAACGTCTACAATAAAGATACCCAGATGTTGCACATGTGTCTTAATTTCATTCAGTTATAGGTTTCTGTTTTAGATGATGGCAGGACGATAGGGCCTCCCTGGGTGGTTTCTTTCTGCCAACCTACTACCTACTAGAAGACTGGGCATATTAATAATTTAAAAGAAAATCAGTGTCATGTTAAATGTGTTCTAAAAAAAAATAGAGCATTTGTCAATATACTAGGAGAGACAGGAAGAAAACATGGACTAAGATTCGTCATGAAAGTTTTGAAAAAAGTTCGTTTTAACAAGGAAATGTAGCTCTTTCGGGAATTGTCCTCATCGCTCTCGGGCTGTGTGGACCTGCTGCACAGACGCTCCTGATTAAGCTGGTTTTCCTACGCAGTTTTCCTGTTTTCTTCCAAAATGTCTACCGGTGGCAGACGGCGCAGCAATACGGTGTGTTGACATCGTGAAGGGTGCGATTTACCCGTCCACGGCTTCTGCAATGCTGCCGGCGATCATCAGGGACACTTACAGTATTGGTAACGACGAGCTGCATGGCATAGCGCTAAATGGGACTACACGAATCTTCATTAAGTTTTGTTCCATGCCTGCCTATGAACAGACGGTGGCTTTATATCAGGAGAAGTGCCTTCCTGTGACTTCGGGGATGGAGGTACGTCTGAGGGATGCTTCCCGAACGTACACCTGGGTAAGGATCCGTAACGTCCCCTTTGAGGCGGACGCTGTGGACGTTAGTGAGGCATTCAGGGTTTACGGTGAGGTGCATACGGAGACTTTGTGAAAATGGAAGGATGAGCTCTACGCTGGACTGCCTGAAGGTTCTTTCACTTTGAAGATGACGTTGATGAGGGCCATTCCCTCCTATGTCGTTCTGGAGGAGTTTTGATCATATGGCGGCAGAGTGTGGAAAGATGGCTCCACGACGTTCGACAGCTTTGGCAAAGTCGATGGTGTCAACCCCTTTGGTGTGTTCCTCGTCAATCTAAGTCGAGGTAATTCAAAATTAATTAAAAATAATTCACTGTTGAATTTTTTTTCCTCGTGTTTGTTGTAGCATTTATATAATGTAAACTCATAGACACATATTAATGGAAGTCACACACATTATTCTTCAATGTTAATTCGCATAGCAGAAAAATAATTAATATTCATTTTTGTTTTTTGGATAAAAAAATCTTTTGAACGGCTGAAGAAAAGAGTATCAAAACTGAGGTATTTTTTACTTATATTATTTTGAAGGTTCGCTTAGTTTTCAGCTGGATGTTTAAAAATATTAGAAATCCAGAACACAATGACATTTCAAAATAAAAATAATAAAATCAGTCAAAAAAACACAACAAAACTTCTTAAAATGAGATATTTCTCTTGCAGTAAGACACTGAAGCTGACCGGAAGAGTCAGTCTCCAGGTATCACATAGTAACAAATATTAGACCAGGGTATTTAACTTTGTCCATTAGTCTGCCATACATGAAAAAGTCCCAAGAAAGTTGCACTAAATGCACTACACGAAACTAGAAAATTTGAAGCAAATCGAATCACTCATTCTCCAGATATAAATGAGAATTTTAAAAAAGGGGAAAAAAATGTAGTTTTATCATTTATATTCTATATATTTTTTCTAGAATCCTGTAAGAAAAATATGAAAGCTTTATATAATTTTCACTACAATCCATGTCATTTAACTACCTTATCTTCACTACACATCACTCAACTACCTTGTCTTCACCGTAAACATCACTCAAATACCTTGTCTTCACCGTAAACACACATCAATCCACTATCTTTAACAAGAGGTACGATTAAGCTCTTGGAGCAGGGAGTGGACCTAGTAGCGACAAGCAAAAAGGCGGGGCCAGGAGATTGGACTCGACCCTTAACGCCACAAATGGGTGAGTATACCCTCTTTTGTTTGAGAATCCTAAATTCTATTTAATACTCGTTTAGTTAAGTGATGAACCTAGTCATGTTCCTGGAGGCCTTCGTAAGAGAGAAAAGCAGCCGATTATAAGACCTTCAAACTGGTTTACCATAACAGCAGCTTCCGTTCTTCCACTGTCAGGGTTAGGACATCCATCATCGACTTTCCAACTTCTTGATGTTAAATCCAGAACTTTAAATCCTATCTACATTTCCATACTATAATAATACAGACTATTGCTTCAAAATGTTATTTATATATTCTTAGCCATACTACAACATTTCCTTAACTTAACTTCCTGTCAGATGTTAATATATTCTTGGTCACACTGCATCTTTTCTCATCTTATTAACTTCCTCTCAAATCATATTTGCCAGCATCTATTTTTTTAAGGCACTAAGAACTAAAATGATTAATTTCCATATAAAATTAATTTTTCATTTCCTTAAACAATAATAATACATTTCCTCACAAAATTAATCACTTAAAAAATAATTCATTTCCTTAAAAAATAATTATTCATTTCCTTAAAAAAATTATTCATTTTTTTAACAAAACAACACATAATAAAAAATAACCTGTAGCTACTTCATTCAGATGGGAGATATGTAAGAAGGTTATCCAAATCTTCATTGTCTTGTTCCACGTACGATTTATCCATTGATGGGTCCTGTCCAAGCTTGCGGGATTATCCCAGGTCAATTAAATGTGCAACGTATTTGTTATCGACTCTATCGATGAGTATGTTCCCTGGATGAAGGTCCTGGTGTGCGAAACCTTTAGTGTGAAAGTCTAGGAGTGCAATCTTCACAGCTTCGTAAGCTTTCTTGCATTCATCAACTGGGTTGCATTCGAAGAAGTTATCTAGTGGTTGTCCTGGGCAGAGTTCCATGATGATAGCTGAAGGAAGTCCTTTGGAAATCCCGAAAAAATTTGGGGCTCCTCCAGCTCCTGCAGCAGCCTTCAGGAGGCGACATTCCGTCATGTCGTACTGCTGGGTTTCAAAGACTTTCACAGCAGCAATGACGATGGAGCCATCATCCATTATCACCTATGCTCTGTGTGTCTTAGCGAAAGCTCCATCGCCAATTTCACTCTTAAATGAAATCCGAGACCATGAAAATTTCCGAAACTTTTTTATTGTCTTGCGAGGACGGTGTGCTGTGACCGCCAAATTGCAGACCTTTCCCTTTCTAGCGGGTCCAGAAGGGGAGAAAACGACTCCGCTTCTTACTACCACCACCATCGTCTCGCATCATTTTTGGGGAAAATAATAAATATTTTTAAGCTCGGTTCAAGGGGAGTTTCGTAACAAAATAATGCTTGACCATCTTTAAAATTTTGCATGTTGGAGAATTGCTGCATATGTTAGGTAAAAGGACACAAGTGCAAAAATGTGTATTTATTGTTGGAACGTTTCGCTCTCTACGAGCAAAGGAACGGCTTGACAAAGCCCGGGAGAGTAAAAACGTTGCCAAAAAAATGTCACATTATTGCACGTGTGCCCTTTTTTCCAAAGGAATTTGATTTTTCTTTTGTTCAAAGGGATAACATATAGCATTATGGGGAGCCCTTTGACTTACATGGGGAAGAATTACCCTTTCCCTTTTGTGTACGTGGTAAAAAAATAAAACCCGTACAGAATTAAAACTATAGTATTCAAGTATTTTTTGAAAATGGGCTTTATGCAAAAGGGCTTCATTTTTAAAAAAAGGGATAAAAGGAGAAAAGACATGTACAAGAAAACAGGGGTTACGATATAAAACGTCCGGGTTGAGGCCTTTTTTAGAGGTTCGGCAATGAGGGGGTCGAGTCTGTGTTGAGGTCATTCCACTTAACCAACTATTTTGCAAAAAATTTCTTTGTAATGAGGGTGGGTGCAGGAGGGAAGAGAAGCGTTTAAAGGGAAATGATGAGGTTAAGATAGGGGCAAGGGGGGAAAAAGCGCCATATTAAATTTTTTTGCAGACGTTATACGGGGGGAGTAAAAGTTGTAAAAGAGGAAAAAAAAAAAGTGATATACGAGTACAAAAGGAGAGATAATGAAAAAGGGGATGATTTTATAAAGTCTTTCCCGGGAAGAGGATCATTTACATACAATTTTTTTAATTTCCCTCTTTTTTTAAAGAAACGCTTCAAACGCTTATTAAACAGCTGTCACTTGTTTGAAGGATTTAGTGAGGGGAAACAAGCTTTCTCAAAGCTATTATTCATAATAAAAAATATTTTTATTCCAAAATAACCATGCACTTATTTGTCTTTTTTCGTAAGGATTTGGAATTTGTCTACTTTAAAAAAGGTGTGTACGTATTATTAAATACCAAAATAAGTATTTGTTTGTTAAACCATGATTATGTGATATTTTAATTGAAGAAATTTTTTGCTGTGTTTTGTTTAATCTTCCCAAGCCTCCTTTTTTCTTTTCTTCCCCCCCCCCCCCCCTAGTCTAGGTCTCAGAACCTTGTCTCTCCTTCCCCCCCTTTTCCTTTTTCTCCGGGTAACCCGATAAGCTCAAAATTCCCGTCACCGTGCCGCAATACTCACGACAACATCAAAACAGTTTTGTATAAATCAGGAGAGACCGGGAGGAAAACTTTCCCTTTGCGAAAGTTAATATCCGGGGAGTGTAAGGTTGGGGGGCGTAATACGTATATTGCATGTCTCGGCCTTCACGAAGGCCCGCATGCCATTGCACTTGCTTCTAGTTTTGTAGGGCTGGTTCCCACCTTGTTTTTTCAAAATTACGTTTTGTAATAAACATAGGAAGCAACAATTGGGGGAATAAAAAGGTGCTACTGCAGGGGTCACTACGCCCGCAATTCAACGGGCCCAGTGCCCGCGCACGTTTTTTACGCAAGTGTACTTAGCTTACAGAGGTTTTTTTGCGAATGTTAAATTTTACTCAACAAATAAAGAAAAATATATTCAATTATTTAGTAAAGTGGTTTAATGAGTCATGACGATATGGGGAAAAATCCCCTTAGCACCACCCCGAATGTTTTCGAAAAAGGGAAAACCCCTTTAAGGGTGGGGACGCTCCCCCTGCTTGTGGAATGGGGATTTTTCTCAAATGTTGTGGATGGGAGCCCACCTGCTCCCTGGAAAAGGGGGTTGCACCACCTGCTCTGTGGATGGGGGTCGCTCCACCTCTCTGTGGAATGGGGATCGCTCACCCGTCCTAGAATGGGGATTGCTCCCCTGTGGAAGGGGATAGCTCCCCCTCTTTTTGGGAAAGGGGGATGCACCACCTGCTCCCTAGAATGGGGATCGCCCACCGTCTGGAAGGGGATCGAACCCACCTCTTGTGGAAAGGGGATCGCTCCACCCGCTCTGTGGAATGGGGGTCGCATCACCTGCTCCTGAATGGGGATCGCTCCTTTTCTTGTGGAATGAGAACGCTCCCCCTGCTCGTGGAATGGGCATCGCCCCTTTCTCCGGGGAAAGGGAAAACGCTCCCCCTGCCTGTGGACTGGGGATCGAAACCCCCTGATCTTGGGAAAGGCATCGCTCCACTTGCTCCCGGGAAAGGGAAACGCCCACCCGCTCTGTGGACTGGGGGGTCGCACCCCCGATCTCGGAATGGGGGTGCTCCCCCGTCGGGTGGGGATCGCCCCCACCCCTCCCCCTGGAATGGGGCACTCCACCCGCTCCGAAATAGGGATCGCACCACCTGCTCTGTGGATGGGAATCGCTCTTCTTGCTCTGTGGAATGGGAATCGCTCCCCTGCTTTTTGTGGATTGGGGATGCACACCCTGATCTTGGAATGGAATCCCTCCCCCTGCTCTTTTGGATTGGGGTTTGCCCCCCACCTGCCCGTGGAATTGGGGTCACTCCACCTGTTTTCCCGAAATGGGGGTTTGCACCCCCTGCCCGTGGAAAGGGAATCGCTCCACCTGCTTGTGGAATGGGGATCACTCAAGCTGCTCCGTTGAATTGGAATCGCCCACCTGCCTTTTGGGCTGGGGGCGCATCCACCTGATCTGTGGGAATGGGGATCCTCAACCCCGCTCCCTGGAATGGGTTTCGTTCCACCTGCTCTTGGAAAGGGGGGACCGCTCCACCTGCTCTGTGGAATGGGGGCCGCTCCACCCGCTCTGTGGAAAGGGGACCGCTCCACCCCTCTGTGGGAAAGGGGGGCGCTCCCCCTGCTCTGTGGAAAAAGGGGGCCGCTCCACCTGCTCTGGGAATGGGGGCCGTCCACTGCTTGTGGAATGGGGACCGCTCCCCCTGCTCTGTGGATGGGGGGCCGTCCACCCGCTCTGTGGAATGGGACCCCTCCCCCCTGCTGGGGAAGGGGCCTCCCCCTGCTCTGTGGAATGGGGACCGTCCACCTGCTTGTGGAAATGGGGACCGCTCCACCCGCTCTGTGGGAAGGGGGCCCCTCCCCCTGCTCGTGGGAAAGGGGACCGCTCCACCCCCCGTGGAAAGGGGACCGCTACCTGCTCCGTGGAATGGGGGGCGCACCCCTGCTTGTGGGAAAGGGAATCCCCTACCTGCTCTTGGAATTGCTCCACCTGCTCTGTGAAAGGGGAAACGCTCACCTGCTTGTGGGAAAGGGGGGTCGCTCCACCCGTCTGTGGAATGGGGGTGCACCAACTGCCCCCTGGGAAGGGGGTGCTCCACTGCTCAAAGAAAGGTGATCGCTCCCCCTGCTGTGAATGGGGGGTCCTCCACCTGCTCTGTGGTGGGATCGCTCCATCGCTCCGGAGATGGTGATCACACCCCTGTCTAACCTTACGATACGACCTACCTCTACAACAACCCATCCTTTGGGAAGGACCCCTTCCACTGGGGAAACCGCCCCAGTGAATATGCCCCCGCGTACACCGACGTTATTATAAGCGCCGGGGTTCTTTTTCTGCTTTAGAATCTCCCGACTATGGGCTGTTCGCACCTACTCCCAGGGTTTGGGGGCTGATTACCTCACTTTTAATTTCACTGTCTTTAATTATGTCCCAGAAAATTTTATTGAAAAGCCCTGGGTGGGGAAACGTCTAAAAAAAGTACCCCGATGTTTCCATGTTTTACCTATCTTGTCGGGATTTATTCCATTCGTAACACCCCTGCTCCGTGGAATGGGGATCACACCCCCCCCTCTGTGAATGGTGATCGTCCATGCTCTTGGGGGGGATCGCCCACCTGCTTGTGGAATGGGGATCGTCCACCCCGCTCTTGGAATGGGGAGCGAACCACCTGCTCTGTGGAAGGGGATCGCACCACCTGTATGTGGAATGGGACGCACCCCCTCAGTAGGATGGTTCAGACAGCAGGATGGTTCAGGCAGTAGGATGGTTCAGACAGCAGGATAGTTCAGACAGCAGGACGGTTCAGACAGCAGGACGGTTCAGACAGCAGGACGGTTCAGACAGCAGGATGGTTCAGACAGCAGGATGGTTCAGAGAGTGGGTTGGTTTTAAGCAATGGGATAGTTGAAACAACGTGATAGTGCAACAAGTGAAATGGGACTAACAGTAGGATGGTTAAAACAGGAGAGTTAGGCCAGTAGGATAGTTCGGAGACTAGGATAGTTCGGATTATTATTATTATTATAATCAAGGGGGAAGCGCTAAACCCGGAGGATTATACAGCGCCTGGGGGGGGGATGTGGAAGGTATTCAGGCTTAATTCGGGGAACTGGAGCACAGATCCAATTCCCTAAATCAAGAGCCCCTCACCAACATCAAGGAACCTTCCTTGAGGGGAGGATAGTTCGGAGAGTCATCGGATTACACTCATGGGAATCAGATAAACGTGTAATACTGTGATTAAGTCGTCTCTTATAATCTTGAGGAAACAACACAAGCTGCAGACCAAGCGTTTATTGCCCTGACATCTCGCTCTATGTAGAGGTTTATCAATTCATGACTTGGCAAAGCTCTATAAAGAGTGAAACCTTATTGCAATGAAAGTTTGTTATGCAACCGAGTTCTTTTAACATGTTCGATAAATCAGTTCATTATCACATCAAGAGTGTTTTATTAGTTTGCTTATATGTGGTTAATTAAGGATTATTTTTGGGTTTATGTAGCTTTCTTAACCGAACCTAACCTAAACCACAGAAAACATTATGTGGGGGAAAATACGAATCGTTTAAGACTTAAGAGGTGCGCAAAACTCATAAAAAATGACTTAACACTTAAAACTGGTTTCGGCAGTAAGTCTCTTGCATCTCCCAGCATTGTGGTATTGGCTAATGTTACGGTTCGAATCTTAGTCGTTTGCCAGGTTTAGTGCCCACCGTAACAAAATCACTTCCAAGAACACATAGGAACTTCCAATATTGGAAATATAAGGCACAAATGAGGATTACTCAGCATTTTGCAGGCTTTTTATTAAAATATTTTCCTTGGATATTCGTAAATATCTATTAAATATTAATTAATGAGATTCTTTCAATAAATTAAAAGTCCTACATTGTAGGTATACAATAATACAGGTTTTTAACAGTAAATTAGCACTTTCAATGTCTATACGGACACTACACTCGAAAAATATTCAGAGGAGTAGGATATTTCCTTTATAAAATGGCTTTTTAAAGAGTATGTCCTTTAAAAGGAATCCTTCACTGAGTAAGGTCAATACCTTGTGACTTCTACACATGACACTCTTTGACACCTCGTATACTGAAGGTATCTGGATATGACTTCTGCCGACTCCCCCAGAGAATTTTCAACTCGAGCCAGCTCAGGGAGTTTTTCAAATAGATACTCCAGATACCAGGAGGGGAAACCGTACTAAAAAAGTTTTTCCCCAAAAAGTTTTTCAAAAAAGTCACGTGAAGTAAACCCCACAGCCCAGGGGAATCCCTTCGGGGACATAAACTCGTCAATACGGGGAGGGGGGGGTTATTTAGAGCGGTGCAATTTTCCCCCCAATGGCCATACCTTTTTAAATTTTACACATTCCCTAAAGTTTATATATATATATAACATCATCCCCGGGTATTTTCCCTTAAACAGATAATATTAAAAACTAGTGGAATTTTTTAAATTTAGCTATTTTAAAAGAAAACCCAGAGTAAAAATATTAAGGGGGATTATACTTTAAAAAAATTTAAATTTACAAAGGGCAAAAAGGGGCCCTAACACTCCTCCCGTACGCTGACTGTCGCAAAAATAGACTTCAACTCATATCGGGGCACACAATCCCTTTTATTCTACATTTATACCCGGGAAAAACTGAAAAGGAAAACCCGTGTTCAGAGAAAAAAAAAAAATTTTTTCCCGGGTCATATAAAGGCGGGAAAGGCGGAACGGTTTTTTAAATTTTTTTGTCCATCTCAGGGGGGAAAAACACACAATATTTGCCCTTGGCGACGCCCAAAAGTGAGGACGTCAGGGTAAAAAAACAGGAGAAGGGGCCAAAAAGCAGTGTACTTTCTCAGCTTCTGCCAGACTGAAAATCCTGGACCCTCAACCCCAAAAAGGGGACTTTTTTGTTACGGGCAATTCCTCACTGTTGATGGCAAAAGTCAAAAAATTAAAAACAAAAACCAAAAATTAATTTTTTGGAAAAAAAATTGGGGAAAGTCTGATTTTTTCCTTAAGGGCGGGCCCGAGCGTAGCAAATTTCGGGTTAAAACCCGGCCCGTAAAGTGGTTAATACTACTGAAAAGGGTGGGAAATTTGAAGAGCCCATCTCGAATCGGGGATTCGTTCCCATTCATAGTATTTTAAAAAAGGTCAAAGGGGTTTTGGTTGAATTGATGATTTTGTGGGGGGGAGTAGTGCCAGGGGAAACTTCAAAGTGCTCTTAAAAAACAACCACTAAAGCTAAAGCTTCTTTCTCTACCGTTGCATAATTTAACTGGTGGGACTTTAATTTGGCAGAAAAATAGCAAATAGGATGAAGAATATTAGAGGAGGATGAGGGTTGTAGCAAGACTGCTCCCACCGCATAGCTACTGGCATCTACATGCAAAGAAAAAGGGACACAAAATTTGGACTTTGTAATACTGGGGACGACTCAAGTATCGTTTCAATTTGCTAAAAGCCATGTCACATTCTGAGTCCAGCAGAATTTAACTTTAGAAACGGGTTAATTCAAACAGGGGAGCTGCCACCTGGGAGAAGTTGGGGCAGAACCGGCGGTAGTACCCCGGCCATCCCTAGAAAATCTTGTACTCCTTTTCTGCCCCCGAGGTATAGGGAAATCTGAAATGGCTTTAAATCTTAGCATTAAGAGGTGCTACGGTTCCTTGTCCGATACTAAAGCTAGATATTTTATTCGGGCTTGCCCAAACTCACACTTGGCTAATTAACCGTAAAATTGTATTCTTCTAGTTTTTTCAGAAGTGCTTCTAGCCGAGACACATGCTGTCCCACTCTTCACTTATCACCACTAAATCGTCCAAATAAGCTTCCACACCTTCCAGCTCATAAGTTAGGGCTATTCATCAGCCTCTGAAACGTAGACGCCGCATTACAGAGGCCGAAGGGCATAACTAAATAGTTAAATAGGCCACCAGGAACAGTAAAAGACGATATCTCTTGGGCTCGTGTTGACAGTGGTACTTGGTAATAACCTCGTAACAGGTCTAGTCTACTCACATATTTAGCCCCGGAGACTTTATCTATTAAATCGTCTACCCTAGGGTAGAGGATACCATTGTAAGGTCACGGAGTTTACCTTCCTGTAATCTGTACACATATGGTAAGATTCCATCGGCTTTAGCCCCGAGGACACAGGGCGAAGCCCACGGACTTTTGCTGCATTCGATCAAACCCTGAGTTAACAGAAAATCTATTTCCTCTCTAAGTGCCTTATTTTTCACTGGGCTTGTTCGATACGGGGCTTGCTTGATTGGCAGGGCACCTTGTACATCCACATCTGTGTCCCCAGAGTGCAACGTTTGGGGACGTCTCCGAATAAACTCGGATAAGCCTTAGCAACTCTTTAATCTTTCTAGCTTGGTCATCTCCTAATTACATAAAAACTGGCCCATAGCGCTCAACACTTCTGAATTTTTTAGACGTACTTCTACCCCTCTAGAACAATCTGTAAGGCATATATCCTCTTCTTGTGGTAGAATGGAAGTAGTGGGCGATGTTCCCCATTATACCTTTTCAACTGATTTACATGGTAGACATGGTTGGACTTCTTTTTACCTGGAGTACGGACTAAGTAATTTACTTACTCAGTTTCCTCACTATCTCCATGGGTCCTTCATACCTGGGCTGCAGCGTATGTCCGGGAAAACTAATTTTAGAGCTAAAACTTTATCCCCTACTTGAAAAGAGCGTAGAGCAGCCTTCTTATCGAAAACGCTGCTTCATTTTAGTCTGGGCTTTTGCTATGTTTTCTAAAGCCAGGCTCCTGTGAAGGACAAGTGCTCTTGCATTAAAGATGGCGATAATACAAAGGTGGATCGCCCTTCCGGACCATACTTCCTTTAACACGGCCAATGGTCCTCGTACAGCATGTCCATATATTAGCTCAAAGGGGCTGTACCCTAAACTTTCTTGCTCACTCTCCCTGATTGCGAGGAGGAGAAAAGGGATTCCCTCATCCCAATCCTTAGAGAACTGCTCACAATAAGCACGCATCATGAACTTTAAAGTTTGGTGAAATCTCTCTAAGGCCCCCTGGGTTTGAGGTCTATAAGCTGTAGAGAGTAAGGGTTCTAATACCGAGTTAGATAATACTTCTCGGAACACTTTGGAAGTAAAATTAGAGCCTTGGTCTGATTGATTTCCCGAGGCAACCCTACCTGGGAAAAGAATCGAATTAGAGCCCTTACTATAGCTCGAGCATTTATTTTTCTTAATGGAACAGCCCTTCAGGATACCAGGTGGCAGTGTATATCCCATTATAGTCAACAGGTATTGATTACCCAACCTGGTTTTAAGGAAGAAAGGGGGCCCCCCACACAATCGATTAATAAACAAGTTGATAAAAAAGTAAAAGGTTCTCCTTCTATGCAATAGGAATGAGGGGAGCAGGGTGGCGGTGTCTGTGGCTGGTTTACCTATTTTTGCAAATCATGGCAATTTCGAAGGTACATCTACCCACCGTCTCTTTCATCTTGGGCCAGAAAAATATCGAGACAACTTTATCAGTGTCTTCGTTTCCGATGTCCCCCCATTGGACTTATTATGGGCCACTTCAGAGCCAGGTTCGGAATCTTCCCGGCAAAACCAGTACCTGTTTTGTAGCCTTAAGTAATTTACCTGGGGCAGTTTTGTAGGAATTTTCCTCATAAGGAAGACCATTTACTATAATAGAAGCAATTTTTTGCATCTGCGCCTCAGTTTCAGTAATGGCTAGTCCTCCGTACTCCCTCCAAAGAAGAGTCTTCTCGCTGTTCTTGGATCCAAAATTCTTGTTTAAAAATCATCTAATGGGCAGGCGTTAGGATCTGATGTTACTAATTTCTGGTAACTTTCTTCAGCCTTCTGGCATGTGAGCATTGCAAACAATAGATCCAGGCCCCAATCAGAGGGATTATTTGCTCAAAGACGAAGGGATGTGAACGGGACTTTGCCATGGCTCTCGTAACTACGGTGAGAGGAAATAAAAGTGGACCCTCCTTGCAAGCCTCAAAGGGCAAAATTTTCAGCTGAGGTATTTTCTCATGCGAGAGGTTCTTTACAGATTCCTCCCAGGGCCAAGTCGGTTTCCGACAGTAAGTCTACTGACTATGGGGAAATTCTGTTTCTGATATACCTACCTCCGGCATAATTCATCATAAGAACCTATTTTAAGTATACTTTATGGAGGGGAAACCGAGACACGGATCCCTCCATACGCCTCTATAGCACGTCTATCTTGGTATAGGTAGAAGTACATTCAAAGAGGAACACCTTCTCAACAAAGTTAGGTAGCTCCCGGTGTCTCTATAAGACTTTACTTCACCGGATTGGGATTTGGTAGTCCGGCCTTACGATAGAAAAATAGCCCCCCCCCGCCCCCCCCCCCGACTCATTGCCCACTTACTTTTTTTTTGGACAGATTGAGGGAGTCAAGTCATCTAGAAAGTGGGAACCTTTTGACCGGCTGAATCTTGCTCCATCCATGGTCCAGCTGTCCCTGGGACCTGGTAGAGATGTCATCTGTACGGAACCACATAAGATATTTATTCTTCTGCGTCTCTTTCTAGTTGTAAACCAAGAGGCTTCTCACATGCCCTTTCTTCTGGTCAGTAGGAGAGGTAGGTTTCTTCTTGCTTATCCACCCTCCAGGTGAGGGCTTAGTATCGAAATGTTCCCCAGCATTAGGTTTAAGAACAAGAAACAGCCTGTAAGGAGCCACCTGATGGGGAGGTGAATTTCTGGGCGAATCTCTTTCTCGTGGCCGGTATCGCAATTCCCTAGGGGGTGTTCTCTTAATTTTCTCGAGGGGGGGGGAGATGATTTATCTCTCAATTAACATGGAAAGGAGATTTCGTAATGATCAGCGGCGAGGCAGAAGTTTTTTAAGACGGACGTCCAAAAGTTGATGATCAATTAAAAACTTACGCAAGTCTCCCGACAGGGCATTATTAAACTCTTCCTGTAATATTGACTGAGTTAAGCTTTCCACAGAGTCACAGCCGAGGCCCTTAACCCCACCTTTCCAGGGCTTACCTTCTTGTTCTGAGGGCAAAAGTCATACCCACGTTTGCCCGGGTGCCGTTGTAGGGTATGGAAAAGTCCATTGGTAGCCAATGGGAGGCAAGTCATAATGTTTCCAAAATTTCTTTTTTAAACGACCTCATAATTCACAAACTTATCATAAGCAGAGTAGTCTGTACATTTTGAAGCCTTACCAGTTAAAGTTGTGTTTGCAATAGGGGTGCCCAATATTCCTAGGCCATGCATCCCCCCCTTGCCTGGATTCTCAAAGGTGGAAAATAGGTGTCAGGGTCAGCTTACTGAACCGAGGCACTAAAGATGCTGCCTTATTTAATGAAAGGAGAGGTTACGGGGAAACCGTCAGTCTAACGTTCTCCTCTCCGCTTTGTTTGTCTTGTCTTTCCAAAACGGATCTTTCTCCCTCGCAAATTCTTCTTCATACAGTTTTCGCTGTGCCTTCTAACTGAGCCGGTTTGCAGATTTATGAGATGCAACATTCTCTAAAATTGTACAGAGGAGATGGTGTCAAGGATTGGTGGAGACTGAGGAAGAAGAAAAGAAAGAAACCCTTACGGTCGTATCTTGGGCCAGCTCCGACGCTCCTCGCACGGCATTCATAGTTCGGCACGGATATTAGGAAGCCCCTGCTTCATTTTTCCCCTCCTTCAGGGGGAAGTTGTTCAGCGACATTTACCTTGCTCCTGGGAGTGGGGACATACTCTCAGCAACTAAGGGAATTTGTTAGGACTTCCATGGGGCTGATGCTGTGATTTGCCGGGCCTCCACCTGAAGCCTCTAGCGTTTCTCGAGACATGCGATCCAGCTGGGATGTTAGACTTTTGACCTCTGAGTCTGGGCGGGGACTCAGAAACTTCAGGAGGTTATTGGAATAGATATATAAGATATAAGAATAATATATATAATTAAAATAAGGATATGAATAATTATAAAGAATAAGTATATAAGATATTCCTTATATATATAGACTGGACTGAAGAACGGTTTCTGTCGGTATATGATTGTTATATGTCACCCTAAATGTTTCGTATCCGCAAAGCACGTCTGCAATTTCAAAGTCTCTAATTATCCAAAGTCAATTCGTTAACCAGTGCTGTATGTGAACTTCCATTGGGAAGTTATAGTGGGAGATCTCCTAGCGACAGGCCCCCACTTGTTACGTTTTGAGCCTTTCTTTTCAGAGAGGAGAGACACTTAGTAAAACAACAGGGTGAAGATCCACTTAGGTCTTCTTACACACATATAAATATAAGGCAAAAAAGTTCTATAATGCTTTATCTGGTTTTATTCGTATAATACTAAGCTTATAATCACTTAGTAATTTAAATAATTGATTTAAATTTAGGTATACCTTTTCTTATAAATTCATATGTACACAATCTCTGTAAATTCATAATTCCAAAAGCTCAGATCAATGATCACTAGTTAGGTTCGTGCCTTTACCACTCCTCAGTCAATCTTATACCTACAGCTAGAAACTGGTTGAGACTATAACAGAGACTTTAATAGTTGGAGATCTCAGCGTGGGAGATATTGCTTCACTTAAATGGCCTTTGACTTGCTCAGACGCATCCTGTCAAAAGTATTCGAGACTGAAAGTAATCCAAGCAACCTGGTTTTTTTTGAACTAGGAATCCTGGTTCAAAGGTTTCCTGAGGCTTGGCAACAAGAGATAAAGGAGCTCCGTGGCTTGGTGGCTTTCTCTACCGGAGGAGAGAACGAGAATGATCTGCCTTGAGTAAAACTCCCTAGCTTGAGTCACCTCGGAATGAGTGAGTTTGTGGAAGATAAACGACCACAAGGCCAATTCGTTATTTAAACACAAAACATCCTACAAAATAAATCAATAATTCATGGCCAGATAATATATAAAATGGAGTTCTTTATTTTAGCTACGGAATAATAGGTACCAGTAATATAATAAGTGAAAAAAAGCCGTAATTACACACTATTCAAATTGACCCTTCTTAAATTATGCACAAAGGGCGAAACAGTCAAGCCATACTAGTACTGCCGAACCCTGAAAGGGTTAAAAGTTCCTCAAAATATTCTCACCATCTACCAATACCCCTCTCCTCATCTATTACTCCCCCTACTCTGTTTTTAACTGACATATCATTCGTTCCCTGGCTTTCTTACCCTTGTTTAACTCACTCCAAAACAATTTTTCTTTATTTTCATGTAAAATTTTCTTGGCAGTTCCTCTCCCAGTTATCCATTGCTCTCCTTTTTTTTTTTTACACTTTCCTCACCACTTTCTTCACCTTTTACTTCCATAGACTGTGGACCCCAACATTCGATGCATGACATTCGTGCATTTTAACGCAAAAATTTTGCCGAATTCGATCGAAAACCCGGATATTGATACGATTTTCATACGAGACGTGTCCACGTTTCTGGCTCTGAACTTGCCCTTTCCTTGTGTGTGCCAGTGGTTTACAAGCCAGCCTGTATGCGCGCATATAAGGATACATTCGATACATTCCATATTATCCATATTATCATGTTTTTGGTGCTTGTTTTCTGTCCAAAATACATTTATATTAAGGGACAACAAGCTAATTTTGAAGGATTAGTTGTTACATCTTATCAAACAATACAAGAAAACAGGACAGCAATGTGATTTAGGAATTACATATAATGGTTTTTTGCTCAGGAATGCACTATTGCAATTATTACTGCAGTAATAATATTTGACAGCTAAGTAAACTGTTTCACATACAGGGGTCCCTCGCCTTATGATCCAGCTCTCAACTCGAACAATTATGCAATGTATTTTTGTAAGTGCTTTTGTACGTGTATTTTTTGGGGTCTGAAAGAAATCGATTATAAAAATAATCTAAAGTTACAATATTCCTTATGGGAACATATTCGTTCACGTAATGGCACCCGAACAGACCTTCTGGAATGAATTAATATCGTAAGTAGGGGTCCATTGTATTTTGATATTTGAGAATTGAGAATAGAATAAGGGTGAACTGAACCACAAATTGAGAAGGTGAACTGAACCACAAATCTTGCTTCAAAAAATGGCTGTGTGTGCATTACACATTACAATAAAGAACTGCTGTAATAAGTGTAAGAATCTGTTAACCCTAACAGTATGCAAACTGAAAATCCAGCTGAAAGTGGAGGCATCTGCAACTATTTGTTCTATACCTTATTTTACATGTAATAATCAAAATTAATATAATAAAACACAGTACAGTGGACCCCCGCCTTATGATGGCAACCACTGTAGTTAAATCCGCCATACGTTACATTTACAACGCAAATTTTGCCTCGCCTAACGAGATTAGTCCGGGACGCGTCAACGTGTGGCCTCAGCAGGCCAGTGTTTTACAAGCCAGCAGTGTGGTCGATCCACGCATACATTCGATACATTTCACCTTATCCCAGTGTTTTTTGTGTTGGTAATCTGCAAATAAATCACCTGGGCCCCAAGAAAGTCTAGTTGCCTACCCTGCGGTAAAAAGGGTGGAGTATTAGTTATGGAAATAAGAAAGATTTTGAAGGTTTTTGGGGGCTAACCTGAGAAAGCTCTATGCAGTGTGTAATCCATTGTGCCATACTTCGAAATTTAGGTAATGTGTGCGAAGTGGGTTTGTGCAATCCGTTATGGATGAATAAATCACCCAACACTGTATTGCAAACGTGCTGGTGACTATTACAATGACAAGTTGTGGCCCATTTTAGGCAAATCTTAACCCGTAAAGGTTCAAACGTATTTATACGTTTTATTCAACATTTGAAATATGTAAAAAAAGTAGATCTCTTTTTGCTTTTTTACATTTGAAATGTGTTAAAAAACTTTAATCTGTTTTTTTTTTTTTTTGAAAATACATGTATGTAAACAAAACGTAGATCTACTTTGTAGCACTACACATGTGAACGTAAGATCTGCTTGGACCGGTTTATGGGTTAAAGGAATGGCGACAGAGTCAGTGACTCTCAAGCTGGTCTAGTGGCATTAAAAGAAAGAAGGGAAAAGTAACCCCGGAAAAAGGACTTGCTACATCAAGTCCTTGTGGAAGGGGGATTCCTTCTAAACAGTAACAACTTTCGGACACTCTGCCCTGCTCCCTTCCCATTTATATCACCGATCTTCATTAAAGGTAGTGTCAATTATTTCTACGGTTATTTTCTATTGTTATTGTTGTTGTAATTATTCTATTGCATTAAACTTAATTTCATTGTGGTAAATTTTTTTTTTTCTTACTTTTGAGTGTCTGTTTTCCATATTTCTTATGGGGAATATGAATTCGACTTTAGATATTTTCGACATTCGTGAGCTCTCAGGAATGGGTTAATCAGATGTCGGGGGGTCACTGTACTCTACTCTTCATATAATACTTCTGCTTAAGTAAAACCTCTATAAGCTACCTTTTTCACTTTTTCACACCCTTTACTTCATCATTCCACCCAATGACTCTCTTTCCTACTGCACCACCCTCTATAACCATAAATTTCTCCCCCACAGTGTAATACTGAATTTTTAAGACTATTCCATCCTCTTCAACCCCCACCCTCCACTATCTCATTACTTGCACCAGCCCACCTTTCTGCCAATAAGAACATAAGAAAAAGAAGGAACACTTGCCAACGGGGCCCTATGACCCATGGGAGCAGGTCCATTGTCCCCCCTATAAAAAAAATCCCCCCCAGATTAGCTCTAATGACCCACACAGTTGGTCACCTCCTACTCGAGGAAGGAGCATGGCCCAGACCCAGCTTACCCCCTTCTGTCATAAGTCATTGGTTGGTATGTTTGGAATGAATGGAAAAATTGGAGAGATGAATGATGAAAGTAAAGGGAGTGTGATAAAAGAGTAAAAGGTTAGCTTAGGAGAGGTTTTTTTTACTATGCAGAAGTATTATATGAAAGTAGTAGTGTACAGGGGACCCCGACATTGATGTTAACCATTCTGAGAGACTCATCGAATGTCGAAAATATCTAAAGTCGAATTAATGTTCCCCATAAGAAATAATGGAAAATCAAGATCACTCAAAGTATGAAAAAAAAAAATTTACACACATGAAATATTAGTTTATGCTATAGAATAAATTACAACAACAATAACAATAGATTAAAACAGTAGAATAATTTGACACTTTACCTTTAATGAAGATCTGGTGATATGATTAATGGGTATGGGGAGCAGGCAGAGTGTCGAAGTTGTTACTGTTTAGAAAAGGGGAATTCCCTTCCACTAGGACTTGAGGTAGCAAGTCCTTTCCGGGGTTACTTCCTTCTTTCTTTTAATGCCACTAGGACCAGCTTGAGAGTCACTGGACCTCTGTCGCCATTCCTCTTTACCCATTAAACGGTTCCATCCAAGAGATCTAGTTCACTTGTGTAGTGCTTACAAAGGAGATCTACGTTTGTTTTACATACATGTATTTTCAAAAAAAAAAAAAAATACGCAGATTTAAAGTTTTTTACAATTTTCAAAAGTAAAAAAAAGCAAAAAGATGATCTACTTTTTTTACATACTTTCAAATGTTGAAAAAACGTAATATATACGTTTGGGACTCGTTTACGCGATGTTAAGGATTTGCCTAAAATGGGCCACAACATTGTCATTGTAATAGTCACAGGCACGTGTGCAATAGCTCGTGTTAGGGTGATTTTCATCCATAAAGGTTTGCAGTTCAAACCACTTCGCACACATTTCCTTAAATTTTCGAGTAGGCACAATGGATTACCTAACTGGCATAGGCTTCTCAGGGTTTGCCCCAAAACCTTCAAAATCTTTCTTAATTTCCATACTAATTCTCACATTTTTTTTTTACCGCCAGGGTTGGCCTAGAAGCTTTCTTGGGCCCATTGGTGATTTATATTGAGTTACAAACACAAAAAACACTGGGATAAGTTTGAAATGTATCGAATGTATGCGTGGAGCGACCACACTGGCTGGCTTGTAAACACTGGCGCTGAGGGCCCACACGTGGACGCGTTCCCGGACGAATATCGTTAGGCGATGGCAAAAAATTTTTGCGTTGAAATGTATCGTAGGCGGATTTAACGTAAGTGGTGCCATAATAAGGCGGGTGGTCCACTGTGTATCTTATATTATTTTTATTACATGTAAAATAAGTTATAAGAAAAAATAGTTGCTTGCTCCCACTCAGCTGGATTTTAGTTGCTTTTGCATACTTGTTAGGTTTAACAGATTCTTACACTTATTACAGCAGTCTTTATTGTAATGTGTAATGCACATCACAGCCATTTTTTGAAGCAAGATTTTGTGGTTCAGTTCACCCTATTCTCAATTTGTGGTTCAGTTCACCCTTATTTCAATCAAAATACATTGGAGCCCCGACTTACGATATTAATTCTATTCCAGAAGTCTGTTCGGGTGCATTACCGAACGGAATTTGTTCCATAAGGAATATTGTAATTTAGTTTTATTCGTTTCTGACCCCCAAAAATACACGTTACAAAAGCACTTACAAAAATACATATGCATAATTGTTCGAGTGAGAGCTGATCATAGGCGAGGGTCCACCTGTATGTGGACAGGTTTTACTTAGCTGTCAAATATTAATTACTGCAGTAATAATTGCATAGTAGCATTCTGCACCATTATATGTAATTCTAAACACATGGCTGTCTGTTTTCTTGTATTGTTTGATTATGATGGACAAACTAAATCTTCAAAATTAGCTTGTTGTCCCTTAATGTAATTTAGGCACAGAAAAACAAGCACAAAATCAGTGATTAATATGGATTAATAATGGAATGTATCGAATGTATCCTTAGATGCGCGCCATACTGGCTGGCTTGTAAAACTCTGGACACACACAGGGCAGTTCAGGCCAGACGTGGGACACGTCTCGTATGGAATTCGTTATCGAATATCGGGTTTTTCGATCGAATGTCGAGGCAAATTTTGCGGTAAAATGCATCGAATGTCGATGCCATCGAATGTTGGGGGTCCACTGTATATGGAGAGTAAAAGGTGAAGAAAGTGGTGAGAAAGTGCAAAAAGGAGAGCAGAGATGATAGACTGGGAGAGGAACTGCAGAAATTTTAATGAAATAAGAAAAATTTTTGGGAAGTGAGTTTTAAACAAGTTAAGAAGCTGGCGAAACGAATGGATATGTCAGTTAAAAACAGAGTAGGGGGTTAATAGATGAGGAGATGGAGGTATGGGCGTAGATGGTGAGAATATTTTGAGGAATTTTAACCCTTTCAGGGTTTGTGCTGTACTAGTATGGCTTTACTGTTACGCCTTTGTGCATAATTTAAGAAGGGTCAATTGAATAGTGTGTAATTTACGGGCTTTTTACTTAGTATTATAATTATGGTACCTTATTGTAGGCTAAAATAAAGACTCCTAGTTTTATAATATTATCTGGCCATGAATTATTGATTAATGTTGTAGGATGTTTGTGTTTATATATCGAATTGCCTTTGTGGTCGTGTATTTTTGCTTCACAATTCACTCATTCCCGAGCGGTGACGTCAAGCTAGGGAGTTTTACTCATGGCTGTTCATTCTCTCCTCCGGTTAGAGAAAGCACCAAGCACGGAGCTCCCTTATTCTCTTGTTGCAGCCTCAGGAGAAACCTTTGAACCGGGATTCCTAGGTTCAAACCAAGGTTGCTGGGGATTACTTCAGTCTCGGAATACTTGACGGGGTTGCGTCTGTGTGCAGTCAGCCATTTAAGGAAGCAATATCCCACGTTGAGTTCCAACTATTAAAGTCTCGTGATAGTCTTCTAACCAGTTCTAGCTGTAGTGTATATGATGACTGGGAGGTGGTAAAGGCCCCTATCTAGTGATTCATTGATCTTGACTTTGATATGAAATTACAGAGTTGTGTACATATGAATTAATAGAAATAGGTATACCTAAATTTTATCTATTATTTAAATTCTAAGTGATTATAAGCTTAGTTTTATACTGATTTAAAACAGTAAAGCATTATAGAATTTTTTGCCTTACATAATTTATATGTGTGTAAAAGAACCTAAGTGGAATCTTCACCTGTTGTTACTAACGTGTCTCCTCTCTGAAAAGAAAGGCTCAAACGTAAAAAGTTGGGGGCCTGTCCTAGGGATATCCCGACTTATCTTCCCAATGGAAGTTCACATACAGCAACTGGTTAACGAATTGACTTTGGATAAGTTAGAGACTTTGAAACTGCAGGGACGTGCTTGCGGAATAGCGTGAACATTTAGGGGTGGACATTATACAATCATTATCACAGAAAAAACCGTTCAGTCTATTATAAGGAATATCTTATTCCCCATACTCTCCCTGAAGTTTCTGGGTGCCTATTTCAGAGGTCCAAAAGTCTAACATCCAAGCTGGCATCGCATGTCTCGAGTAAACGATCTAGAGCATCAGGTGGAGCCGGCCAAATCAGCCCCTGGGAAGTCCTACAAAATCCTTAGTTGCTGAGAGTATGTCAATGCCAGGAGCAGAGGAAATGTCGCGTGACAAACTTCCCCCTGAAAGGGAAAATGAAGCAGGGGCTTCTAATAGTCTGTCGCCGAACTATGATGCCGTGCGAGGAGCGGGAGCTCGGCCCAAGATACGACCGGAAGGGTTTTTTCCCCAGTCTCCACCAATTCCCTTGACACCTGTCTCTCTGGACTATTTTAAGAGAATGGTGCATCTCATAAATCTGCAAACGGCTCAGTTAGAAGCACAGCGAAAACTGTATGAAGAAGAATTTGAGAGAGAGAAAATCCATTGTGAAAGACAACAAGCGGAGAGAGACGTTAGACTGACGGTTTCCCCGAACCTCTCCTTTGATTTACATAAGGCAGCATCTTTAGTGCCTCGGTTCAGTGAAGCTGACCTTGACACCTATTTTCACACCTTTGAGAACCAGGCAAGGGGGATGCAATGGCCTAGGAATATTGGGGCCACCCCATTGCACACAACTTTAACTGGTAAGGCTCAAAAATGTACAGCTACTCTGCCTTATGATAAGTATGTGAATTATGAGGTCGTTAAAAAAGTAATTTTGGAAACTTATGACTTGCTCCCATTGAGCTACCAACGGACTTTCCGTACCCTACAACGGCTACCCGGGCAAACGTGGGTAGACTTTGCCCGTCAGAAGAAGGTAGCCCTGGAAAGGTGGTTAAGGGCCTCGGGCTGTGACTCTGTGGAAAGCTTAACTCAGTTAATATTACAGGAAGAGTTTAATAATGCCCTGTCGGGAGACTTGCGTAAGTTTTTAATTGATCATCAGACTTTGGACGTCTTAACTTCCGCCTCGCTCGCTGATCATTACGAAATCTCCTCTCAGTTAATGAGAGATAAATCCCCTCGAGAGAAAGTAAGGAGAACACCCCCTAGGGATTGGCGATACCGGCCAAGAGAAGAGATTCGCCAGAAATTACCTCCCCATCAGGTGGCTCTTACGCGTTCTTAACCTAATGCTGGGGAACATTTCGATACTAAGCCCCACTGGAGGTGGATAAAGCAAGGAAGAAACCTACCTGCTCCTACTGTCAGAAGAAAGGGCATGTGAGAAGCCTCTGTTACAAGCTAGAAAGAGGACCGGAAGATAAAGTTCTGATGTGGTTCCTGTACAATGACTCAAACCCGGTCCCCGGGACAGCTGGACCCCGGATGG